>CAUYRT010040228.1:0-56229 GCA_963574885.1 Lepilemur ruficaudatus
GTGATCCTTCTGCCTCAGCCTCCCAAGTAGGCTACAGGCATGTGCCACCATGCCCGGCTAATTTTTTCTATATATTTTTAGTTGGCCAATTAATTTCTTTGTATTTTTAGTAGAGACGGGGTCTCGCTCTTGCTCAGGCTGGTTTCGAACTCCTGACCTTGAGTGATCCACCCGCCTCCGCCTCCCAGAGTGCTAGGATTATAGGCGTGAGCCACTGCACCTGGCCTGGAATTTTTTACTGTCTTTCTGTTGTCTCAGCACACAGGGCCGCTTGCCAAAGTCAATACCTGAGAGTTCCTCTAGGAAGTCAGGTCCAAACAACTCGATAAGTAACTGTTTAAAAAATGCATATGAACTGAAAGAAAAATGTTTTCATTTCATTCTTAAATAGCCATATGTACATAACACTCGCGTTTGTGCCCCTGCCAGCATTCCCGGGTTTCTAAGCTTTGGAATCGGACCCGGCGTCACCGTCCTTGCTTCCTTTCCGCGCAGAGTCTGCAGGGCACTTGTATACATGAAGGGTCCGCTGAGAGCCCAGCTTCACTAACATGAGATGCCACTGAAAGGAATACCGTGTCACGGTAGCGCCGTGTCACATGCTGACTCTGAATTCCTGAGAGGGAGTGGTTATGTGGTCCATAGACGTGTCGTTCACCCTGTCTCCTTGAAATGTCACATTGCCTCGCATCATCCTTGTCCCTGAGAGTGACCTGTAACCTCAAGTGTTTATTTTCATTCTCCGCTGGTTGGTTTATTCGTTCAGTGGTGATTAAACGTGTCCCATGTGCCAGCCACGGGGCCAAACCTCCTGAGGGGCGCTTGGCTCTGTGCCATTGGTGGGGTGAGTGCACGTGAGCTGTTTGCTGTGCCTCAGTTTCCCCATATGCGGAGGGAGATAATAGCGGTTCCCAACTCAGGGTGGTCGCACAAGTCAGTGACTGGTCTAGTGCATGTGAACCCCTCAGAACACGCTGGGCACCGAGTAAGTGCTCAATGCATGCTGCAGTTTTTACTGTGAGTGTTTTTCTTTCCAAGAGCTGTTGATGTTTCTGTCACCTCTTCACTCTTGTCTGGTTCTTTTACCTCCGCTGCGTGGGGCTGAGTCAGCCACGGATTTGAGCAGCTGCCGTGCGCCTAGACCCACAAATTGCTTTTCTCGGGAAAGAGTTTATGAAGAGTTTTTATGAAGCAATAGAAAGTGTTTCTTTGTGGGGGGAAATACAGCCTTGTAAAGAAAACCCACTGTACTAGGGTGGATGTGAAGGTGAGGAAGTTTAAGAATATAAAGATTCTTTGCTATAAAATCAAATCTCTCAAGAAAAGTAAATGCCATGGGGCTCATTGCAAATTCAAGGATCTCTGATCTCTGGACCTTGTGAGTGCTGAGGACTTCCTGGCTGTTCCTGACAGAGACTCAGTGGTGCACGGGCACCCCAGAGTGGAGCACACAGTTGGCTCCATGGGTATGACGTCTGGAAGGTGGCATTTGTGTTCCTTTTTGACAGGCCTTAGTACCTTGTAGGGGACTTTTAAAGGATGGAATTTTTGTTTTTACATCTCTGATTCCCTCATGGGTTCTTGCATAGAGTAGCTCCTTAAGAAAGATTTGCCAAGTGAATATATTTGTTTTAATTTCCTATTCTTATGTGTGGCCTCACTTCTAGATAGTAAGATAGTAAGCTCTTTAGAAAACAAGAGCTATTGTTCATTTTTAATATGGCCCAGGGTCAGTGCATGGTGGGTTTTAGTGCCTGACTAGTTAGTCTGGGTACATACAGCACAAGATTAGCGTTGAGACATTGTTCGCATTAAGAATCAGACATGGATGGACCTTTAAGTATGCCCTCACTGAGAGTTAGCATGTTGGCCGGGAAGTGCGTATATCGAGACGGGGTTGTGTGCAAGTCCACTTTCATCCTGCACACTCTGAACACATCCCCGGCTTCTCTGAGATGCAGACCTTCTGTGAAGATTGGAAGAGGCAACATCTGTAATGCCCAGCGGTGCCTGGGCGAGTGGGCATTCCCTGTGTTGGTGTCTTGCTGAAGAATGCAGAACGTGCCACGTGGGGAGGTCGTGGAGAGGTCCTCTGGAATATGCGGCTGTTGCTTCGCCTGGTGTCTGAAGCGTAGCTTTTGTGTATTTTTCCCTGCTTTGTGGTGGGGAATTGTTTATTGGCTTCCCAGAAGTTTGTGCTTTAAAAATCACAGTGGAAAGAACCTGGAGTGGAGACTTAAAAGTCCTGGACTCCAGCCTAGTTTTGCCAGCTCTGGCCTGGGGCAGTTTGTGGCTTTGCCGGCCTGTTCCCTCAGAGAGTTGGGTGGCTGCTGGGATGGCTGGAGTCTCTCACTGCTCCTGAGGCTTCTAGACATGGCCTGTCTCCATGAAATGCCAGTGTGGGCCTTTCATCTTCACGCAGTGAATAGTCAGTATCTTGTAGGTACTTTCACTCCTGCAACCTGAGAGCCCGTTGCACCTGCCCCCAGCCCAGGAGCGGTTTGTGGTCGGAGCTGGTTTGTCATTTCCGTGGGGTTGGACGGAGGCGCATCACGGCCCCAGCTTGTGGCCACAGGCCAAACCACTGACCTTGGCCTGGTGTTTTGTCTGCAGACTGTTGAGGAAGGACTCGGGGTGGCGGTGAGGGTGGCTCTGAACAACTCTCTGCGACTCCAGGAACATGCGCATCGGCTCACAGCGCCCCAGTCGGCGGCTGACGGCACGTGAGGAGGACAGAGTCTGAGGGGGTGACGTGTGTTTAGATGCAGAGCTGCCATCATTGCTTCCGGTTTTATAGGTTTAATCATTTAGTGTTGGTTTCTGATCGTCTCGTCTGTGATTGACGAGGACAGCAATGAAAGCGGCAAAAACAAGCGCACCTGACCCGAGCTGGTCGTAAGGAGGGGGTGACCTGCATTTTCTCTGTCTGATGTCGTTGCTGTCGATCATCTTAATAGGAAAGGTAGCCAGGCTGCGAGACCACGTCTCACAGTGATTGCTTCCTGCGTGAGTTTATCTAAAGGTTAAGCTTAAACAGAACAGGTGCTGGGTGCCTCAGATACACTTCCTAATAAATCTTAAGAGGAAAGTAAATGCAAATATTTATAAGGAGCTTTATAGTTTGCATAATGTTTCTCTTGCTCAGATCTTGATAGGGACTGTGCCAAGGGTCATCCGTGGCTGAGTGTGGCTCCTGCAGGTCGGGTCTGATCCAGTGGCAGGAGAAATCTGTTGATGTGGGTGGGGATATAAGGTCGGAAGGCTTGACTCTCCACCCACCACGGCGCGGCCTTGTGTCCTTCGGTCTTCATTGTGTGGAATGAGTGTTATTGGCATGGTGACAAACCAGATCTAATGCTGTGTAGACAAGTCACTTCATTCCTCAGACACATGACTTCCATGGTTACAGAAGGGGCAGTAACCACCACACAGTACTGTCGGGATTAAATAAAATAACATACACGGTTAGCACATAGGCAGCCTCAAAAATGTTAACTTTCCTGTTCTTTCACCAGTTATTTAGCAAGACAATGTGATTAATGCAGATAAAATTTTACAAAGAGAAATTACTATGTTTTGAAGGAGAGTAGACCCATCAAATTTATGTAGGGTTTTATAATGTTTTGTAAAATGACATTCTAGCAAGTCCAATCTATGTCTGAGGACAGAACATCCTGTAATGGCAGAATGTTTGCCTTTAATAATTCTGTAAAACATCAGCAATTTGCCATTAGAAGAATAATTCAGGATAACTCTGATCTCTGGCCTTCGGACTCCAGTGCTTCCCCAGGGCCGGGAACGGAGGCCACAGCTGCCAAGCGCGTCCGACCATCACCCGACATGAGTCCCCGAGTGTTTCACACCTCGATAAGAAAAACCCTCTTCCCGCGCTTTCCTCCCTGGTGATGCTGTTGGTGGAATAAAGTGAATTCCAAAGAAGATGCGTGTGGGGCATTGGCTGGCCCGGAATGGCTGCTGGAAGCCGTCGGGATCCCAAGGTGCTTGGCACAGCGGGAGCCGGCCCAGGTGCGTCGGACGTCTCGGTTTCTGCGGCAGATTTCTTTAATGCTAATGGCAATCGCCTTCAACTCCGCTTTAGATATTTTAGTACCTTAGTTTATGTGGTTCCTAATTGTTATCTATAGCCTTCAATGCTGCATACATTATAATTTCTCCCTTAAAGGAAGAAATGACAGCTGGAACAAACCCAACTGCCAAGAGACAGAGAAAGGGGCTCTATTCCAAGCCAACCTGAGCTGACGCATTGATGGTGTGATTTGAAGGAAGGACTAAGGGAGAAAATGAGATAATAATGTATTTACCGGGCGCCCACTGCCTGCCAAACGCTGTGTCAGGGATGCACATGTGGTGTCGTGTAATCTGTACAGTAACCCACAGGACGAAGTTTAAAGCCAGGGAGCGAACGCCTGGGCAAATCGGGCAAATTCTGACTTTCTTCCCGCCGCACCAAACCTTGTCTTTTCCACTGTGCTTCCTTGGACATTTCCTGCTCTTCCAAAATTCTCTCTGCCCTTCCTGCTACCTGGTGGAGGTTGGTTTGTGATGGTGTCATCGCAAGAGTGCCGGGTGCCCTGGGTGGGTCCGCCAGGATCACGCCCAAGAGCTTGGCGGGCTGGAGGCATCGTCTGTGGTGAGGAGTCGTGCCCCATGGTCTGGCTTGCACACCTGCTGAGCCTGTCGAAGGAGCATCTCCACCGCCCTTCCGTGCCATCCTTGCTGTCCTGAAGCTCAGGCTGTGGGTGACCACGTGAGGAAGCAGCAAACTCCGTGCTGTCCTACCGGACCCTGACAGCCCCCGCTGTCCGTGTCCCAGCGTTGGTTGTTCAACTGTTGTTGCCTTGTATGGTTGCCCTGGAAACTCTGCAGCAAACAGACAGCACAAACTGCTTGTTTGTCAAGACGCTTAGCTTCCGGGCCTTTGCCAGCTGGGGGAATCTTGCTCTCTTCTCTGCGATTCTAACCTTGGCTTTTCTGCTGAGGCTGGTTGTTAGTCCAAGGGCGTGACAGCCCTGTTCCCTTCATGAACACAGTGGCTATTTAAATGGATCTCATGTCAAAGAGCTTCCCGGAGGCTAGCTCTTCCCGATTTCTTCCCAGTATATGATAAAGAAATAAGAAGCAGATCCTCTTCATTTTTCAGCTGTGAATTTGCAACTCCCCTGGGAGTCTGTGTTTTATAGATGCGGTGACAATGTTCTCAGTCCGTGCGGAGGAAGTGGTGCTTTGCTGTGGCTTCAGTGATATCCGTCAGAACGACTTTGGTTCTAGCTGCAGCTCTGGAATCACGGGGTTTTTCTACACGTGCACACCTGGTGTATTGCCTGATTGGAGAGGAAACCAAAAGGTTCCAGCGCTGTTTGGTTCTCTTGGACTCGGATGTGAACTGCACTTTTCCCTGTGGTTTTCAGTCTCACACACTGGTACTTAACTGTGTGGCTTTTACACGCGATGTTTTTTCTCCCCTTCAGTGTTCTTACCTACCCACTACCCTTGAGTATTCAGACCAAGTCACCTGCAGATGCAAAATAGAATTTTATAAATATGCATTTTAGAAAGCATTTAGATTTTAGCTTCAGGGCCACTGTAAAATCTGGAAATGTCAATGTCTGCAAACGGAAGCCCTGTGAGTCTCCCGGCAAAGTGCCGTTCTTCATTCTGTCCTCCCAAGCTTCCGATGATGCTTAGCCTTCAGTCCTTTCATTACCCGCCTAACCTGGTTTCCTTAGCTATTCATTTCGCATGATTTCTTCTTTTTAATTTAAAATGTCTGTGGCTGTGGCTGGTCTCGAAGAAACCCCTCGCAGACCTGTCTCTGGCTTCGTTTCCGGGCGTCTGGCCCCAGCTCCTCCCTGAGACTGATGCCGCCATACCCGGCACCTCTCCTGCAGCTCTGCCTCCCACTTCCCACCCCTCGGCCCTGCCACCTCCGGACTTGGGCCTCACGTCGAGGCACGTTCCCTGCCCGCGTCCACCCTGCCTGCCCCGCTGTCGGGCTCTGGCCTCTGGTGCCCGAGAGACTCAGTTGTGTCTTGGGGACCTGGCACCCACACTCTTCTCCCACCCAATCCTGCTTCATTCTCGCCTCCACTGTTGGCATCCCTGTTCCACAGCTGCTGGCCTGGAACTCCCAGAGCTGCCCCTGTGCTTTCCTGTCCCCTGACCATGTGGGCGATTCCATCTCCTGCTGTGCACTGGAGGCTCCGCCTCTCAGGGTGCGTGGAGCCATGTCTCTCGTTCAGGGCTGTCTGGTTGGCGGCAGATGGTTGTAGAACGCACGTCACTTGCCTACTTAAGACTTTCAGCACCTCCATGTTGGGCGGCACAGAGCCTGGCCCCCTGCCCTCATGTTGACCCTTCCAGCTTTCCGGGTTGGCCACTGCTCGAGGACGTGGGGTGCCCTCCCTCGCCTGTCCTAGGAGGAGCATCTCCATCTGGCCTCACCTCTGCTTCCCATGGCCTGTGCGCTTGCCCTCCTGGGGCCGCGTAGTCGGGCTGTGCCAGATGTCTTTAGTCCCCGACACCCAATCCCTGAGGACCCCTGAATTGTGCTTGTGCACCTGAGTCAGTTGCACCTGGTTCATAGTGCCCTCCTGTGCCCTTGACAGCCGCCTCGGCCCTCTCGCTCTGGGGTTCCATCCGCAGTTGAGGGACACACCAGAATGCTCTGCCTTCGACACCAACTTTAAGTCATCAGGATGTGACACGGTGGGATGTGCGTTCCTCTTACATGTCTGGACTCTTCCCTGTGTTAAAATATGGATGTTGGCTGGTTGCGTGGCTCACGCCTGTAATCCTAGCACTCTGGGAGGCCGAGGCAGGAGGATCGCTCAAGGTCAGGAGTTCTAGACTAGCCTGAGCAAGAGTGAGACCCTGTCTCTACTAAAAATAGAAAACTTAGCCTGGCATGGTGGCTCACACCTGTAGTCCCAGGTACTGGGCAAACTGAGGCAGGAGGATCGCTTGAGCACAGGAGTTTGAGGTTGCTGTGAGGTATGATGATGTCATGGCACTCTAGCCCAGGCAACAGAGCAAGCGTCTGTCTCAAAAAAAGAAAGAAGAAAAAAATAAGTGGATGTTCCTAGAAAGATAGACATGTGTCGTTCTCTACCTAGAACGTGTGAAAGTGAGTTAAACAATTACTAATATTTTAAACCTACTATTAGTATAAAATTTCAAAATTAGTTTAATAACAGGAGATTATGACATGGATAATACTGTTTTGTATTTTAGGATTAAGAAGTTGAGGCTTCCCCAAGACCTGCCACTAATCATGGTTGGCATGGCTTGGAGGAGATCTCTATGTGATTTTAAAAATTAAATAATTGTATTGTTGTTTGAATACTTTTAAAAATAACTGAACTATAGTTTACATGCCGTATAGCTTTTAGGTGTACAAGTTTGATCTTTGAGGAAAGTGTCCCTCAGAAAGCACCTCTCGTCCCAGCCTCCCTCCCCGACCAGGGGCCCAGCGAACGTTACCCACTCCATGGATTAGCTCCTCCAGTCATAGAAGTACATCTGCGTCTTCTGTTTTGTTACCGTCTTCCCGTTAGCCTGGTGACTCGAGGTTCATCCGTGTTGCTTGTGATAGTGGCTCATGCTCTTCTATGAGGGGGTGGAAGTCCCGGTTTTAAAGCCTGTTATTTTGGGTTGTGATGTTGGCCATGGGGTGCTCAAGTCCTCGACCCCTGGGAGTTGACCTTTGGGGTGTTTATGTGACAGTGGAGTCCCTGCTGTTTCCTCCGGGGTATTTTCAGGTGGCTTTTGTTCCCCCTGGTCATCTCCTGCCCGGATTTTCTTCTTCCACTGCTGGTGCCTGTTGACATCTTTCTCCTTGATTAAGCACCCGTTTGTGAGAGAGTCTGAAACCTGCCCAGAGAGGATGTAAGTGCACACACGGTGCCCCTCAGGAATATTTGTATTCTAACATAGCCACAGCCAAAGGAACATTTCTCCAAATGTAGGACTCAGACACCAGAGGAGCAAACTGACTATTTGGGGTTTTTTGTTTGTTTGTTGCTTTTGGTTGAGGGCCTTTCTGGGGACTGTGACGGCATCGTACACGGTTGGCTGTGTCTCGCTGCAGCTCCTCAGAGATGGGGCTCTGATCAGCAGATCCCGACCGGCGGTGTTCTCTTTTTGGATGTAGTTGTGGAGCAGACTTAGTCCAGATGACAGAAGCGTTGATCATTGGTGTCCTGTAGTGTTCACACTCCAGCAGTGCCCTGGCGCTCAGCAGGTGCTACGTCAATAGCACCCTCCTGGCTTTAGGATGAAACTGGTGTTTTTGTGGTAGGAATCACTGCTGAGCCACGATGTCATTAGCAGTTATTATTGGGAAGTCAGTACAAATTATTTTTGACCTGAACATTCCCATGGCGATTTTTAACAGTAGTTGTGTGGAGAGTTTTCCCAAAGACTCTGGGTCCTCGAGCACAGCGCTCCTGTCCAGCTTGTCTAACGTCCTAGCACACGACAGGTGTGAGAGGACCGTGGACAGCGTGTCCCAAACACGTGGGAGCTCTGGCTCTGTGCGAGGTCGCGGCCTCCAGCAGCGAGTGATTTCTTGCTTTCAGTAGTGAAGCAAGTCCTCAAAGTGTGATTCAAGTTGAGTGTAACAACAGACCAAAAACGTCTTCCTATTTCAGTTTGTAGACTGCCGGTGTATGCTGCATTTGAGTGATTTTGCTTTAATGACTGAGGAAATAGAGTGTGAAAAGAAAATCAGACAACGATGGTAGAGTTGGTTTCACATGGGTTGGGCACAAATTTAGTACCTGAAATAGATATTTAAGTTTCTATCGAGGTCCTGAAATAGAGTCTAACGCTACTGTTCTGTTCAGGTTAATAATCGCGAAGTCCATAAACGTGTCTGTAAATGGGTGAGTAAGAGAAGAATAACACATAAACCTAAAGTATTCTGTTGCCTCAGAGTCAAGACGCTCTTTCCCTGGGTAATATGAGAAACAGTGAGAGTTTACTTTGTAAAACAGCTGTTTTGTGGGAGTGGGTGGGTGGGATTGGGAAGTGGGTTGCACTTGTAATATGCACTCTTATTTTTGTGGTGCATCAGGTTTTTGGTTTAAGAAGTTAAAAATTCTTCTGCAGTTGTCTGCTAGAAACAATTTTTTTGAGTATCACTGAGCTGTTATACTAATTTTGTAATTAAATTTTTTTGAAAGCTGTTTCTAATTAACAACGATTTATATTCCCCACAATCCAAAACCAAGTCTCATCATAATTTAATTAGTAGTTTTTCTTTTATAGTTTACATTGTTGGATTTTACTATTTCTACTACATATATGCGTAGTTTTTTGAAATAACAACTGTGACACCAGTGTTAGCCGTGCACTGCTTTATTATGGAAACAATCCCCCCTTTTCCCTAAAGGAAATGGCCTGCAATACCTGTTTAAGATCAGAGATGGCTTCGGCAGAAACAGAAGTCATCCCACATTGGCTGTTTACAAGCAGCAACTGTTTCCGTCAGAAAAATATTGCAACGGTTTGAAACACTTTATGAAAAGTGTGAGTGATGGCTATAAACTAGGTTCACCCTGGTCTTACGATGCCTTGGGAAGAACCCTCAGTGCTGTGTTCCTGGTGCTAGCAGCACGCTTAGGAACACGTGGGAAGCATCACTCCGTGTGGGCGTCTCCCTGGAGGGTCAGAGCCTTGACTTCATATGTGGGCGAGAGGACACGGGGCAAAGGGAAGATGGAATTTTTGTTTTCTCTGCTGTAGCCCAGGGAGGAGCCACACAGACTCCCAGCCCCCGGCCATTGCCCCCCTTTTCTAGGTTGTAACTTGTCAGTTAATTATCTATAATTAGACTCAGGGGGAAACTAACCCTGTAGCCCTTTGTGGAAGGTCCTGGAACCTGCGTGAGTTCTGCAGGCACCGACAGAGCGCGCACAGAGCAGGCAGGTCTCTGGCGGGACTCTGAGCTTTGCTGGCAGTAACTTTTCTTGTCTTTGATTGTGAGATGGAGGTGGTGAGTCAGTTCCCCAGCATAGGTCAGGTGGCTTTTTGTGGGGTCATTTGTGCTGTTTTGGAGAGTGCAGAACCGGTCCAGGCATCACCATGGGAACAGGAGAGAAATAGAGTCTGATTGCGGCGGGGGTCCTGTCCCCGTGGGCGCACTCTGAGTGGCAGCCTGCAAAGCCTGGTAGTTCCTGAGCCGAAGGTACGTTCCGTGAGGCCAGAGAGGTGCGTACCTTGGCACTGGCTGTGGTCATGTTAATGAAATTCCTTCTGTGAATGGTGGAAAGACAAGTGGTGTTATCAACCTGTATATATGTATGGATCTTTACAGGTTTTGTTAGTTAGCAGTTTTCTGAAAAGAGCCTGGCTTTGAGAGACCCCATGGAAGTGACTCTCGCCAAGTAAACTGTGACCCGTATCAGAGCAGTGGAGACTTTAACTTTCATCTCTCCTCCCTGTGGCGATTGTCAGCGTAGCTCACAATGAAATGGAGACAGTGAGAGTGTGGGTTCCGCACGCTGGCCGGTGTCCATGTCAACGTTACTGCAGCGGGTCCTTTTGAAACAGTATCCCAGGACTTATCTATCACGTAGAGATTAAAGTTATCACTTTCCCACGATTTACACCAGTGTTTACCATTTCCAGAATTTCTCTTTGGCACCCCTCTCAGGCCAGGAATATAAAAATATAAAATGTAGCTTTCTTTGATTTCAGTGAAACTAATAAGCTGATGTGAAGTGAAAGTTATTGCTGCACTTCACATAAATATTTCTTTATCCCGGTAAATGAAATTCTTTAAAAGGCCTTCTAAGAATAAAGGAAGAGAAAATTGAATAAAAAAGTAAAGAAAGTTTGAAAATGAGAGTACTACTCATTCATTTTTACAGGCACTCTCTCCTCTACCACTGAAATTTAAGTATACACATGTATATATATACACACGTGCTGACACCTGCATACATGCACACACACGCACAGGCATGTGAGGCCGTGGGGGGGAGTCTGCTCTCCCTGTGCCTCGTGACCCAGGGTTATTGTCACCGTTAGTTGTGAGGTGCAGTGCTCACCACCACTCCTTCATCATGGCGTTTCCATCTTTTTTTTGATCTCTGGGCTGGTCAATCTTATTATTAAGTGGTTCTTTCTGGCATAAGCCATGTGTGCTGACTTCATGATTTCTTCCTGGGTAGGACGCCTGTCTTCTGCTGTCACGCTCCAAGGAAAACTTGGCTGCTCCTAAATTCCTGGGTCACACACTTTCCCTCCTTGGGGTTCTGGGTTTGCTATTCTGTTGTGTTCATGGCAGCGATCTTCATACCCTGGATTTTCCATCACCCTTTTGGTCCTAGACTTTATTACGAAGTTGCCCCTCTCTCCAGAGAAGGTGCATGGGCTCCTGCCTCCTGAGTGATCCCTGTCTGTAGCCACCACAGCCTCCTCTGTGCTTGAAGGGTAGGTAGTGACATGCGTGGGTCACTTTTACCGGTTGGAACTTCTGGAGTAAACTTTGCTCCAAAGATAAATCAGAACAGGTTGATTCCACCCCCAATCCATGCCTACATGATTAATAATTTTTCGAAAGAGCTTCAAAGCTTGATTGCATAATCAGGATATTTCTTGATGTCAGTTATTCTGTACAAAGTGCAGAACACAGTACATCCTTCCAAATTGTGGTTTTAATCCTTCATGAAAGAGATGCTTTCTCCTGTCATATCTTTGGAGTCATTTTATCTCCAGCTTGGTTTTGTTTTTATCTTGGCATCATCATTGCATTTTCTTCTCCAGCCACAACCATTATCCTTCTGTTGGAGTCTCTTTTTCCATCCTATAACCTTTCCACTAACTTATCTTATGTTTCCCTTGTTTAATTCAGTGTGATTATTTTGAACTTTCTACATCAGGAATTTCCTTTTAATGTGCATCTGTTTTGATAGTTACTGGTCCTGATTAGCTCCTTGGTTTTTGTGCTGCTTTAACGTTCAGTTTAGTTTCTTTCCTCTGCAATTTCCCTTTTCGTGTATTTTATTTTATTATCTTATCTTTGAGTTCTTGCTGCATGGAATGGCTGTGCTTGTTGGGGATTTTCTCTGGAGCAAGGCAGATGTGGTGGTGGCTGTTCTTCTTTTGTGCCAGCGTCTAGATGTGTTTCCTGCCTGCAGCGTTTGTTTGCTTACCGATGCGTTTTTCCTTATCCTGTTGCCCCTTGTTACCTCTCGTCAGTGATGTGGCCCGTCTTGTTGCTCTGACATGGGACGAATTCTTCTCTCCAAGTTTTCTGTGTAGCTCGGTGCAGTGGTGGTGTTGGGGAGTGGGCGCAGGTTGGCGTCCAGGGTTCTGAGCAGCCCTTTCCTGGGTGAAGAGCTTCCCTTCCGCAGTTGTACAGATAGGAAGATAGATGGGGGATGGGAGGAGAGGGTGAGAGAGTAGCCATACTCTTTGGTGTCCCAGCTTCTCCGTTCATTGTAGAGTCAGAAAGTGCTAAATCCTAGTGATTTCTGCAGTCCCTGCTGTGGGACAGATACAAACCCGTCTCCCTAGAGATCTTCCTCAGCGTGGGCTGGGGTGTTACTCACCTTGTAATCTGCATCATTTAGAATCAGGAGACAGGAATGGGATTGGTGGGATCCTGTTGACACTTTCCTCTTGCTTCTGGGCGATGTCGTGGCAGAGCTGAAGGCACCTTGCAGTTTCTCTGTCCTCTCTGATGTCAGGGTCTGCTCAGAGCTGTGCCTGGGCTTGTTCACTCACTGCTTGTTCCTTTTCTTCAGGGAGGTTGGTTTTACTGTTTCTCCCCTGCTTCCTGGATCGAAGCGGGATGGGCTGCATGCAGGATCCTTGGGTCCTGCAGGGTCAACTTTGGGACTTCAGTGTGCTTGGAGTGTGGTAGCCACAGGGTGCCGGGCCCAACCCCCACGCATACTCAGGCATGGCTGTGTTTTGTTGTAGCTATGTCATTCAAAATAATATCGAGGCTCTGAAAGTTACCGAGGTTCATGAATTTAGCAACAATTTATCTTTTTCTGTATTGCTTTCAAGTAAATGCACATTCAAATTTGCCCCTAAAATTTTTGTTGCTATTTCAAGGCAAGACCAAGAAACCAGAAAGAAATCTTACAGTTCAGAACTTTGCAGATATTGATTTGAAGGGCTGGGAAAAATCATACTGTAGACGCTTGGTTTGGAAAGAGATCAGTGTAAAAATTTGTTTGAGCTTGAAAAAAACAGTAACATAAACCAGGCAAATTGACTCTTCTCTGAAAGGTTTTAATTTTCCTGTGCGGTACCCAGTAAGGACACTTACCATGTTCTGGGGACCGTGCTAAGTGTTTACAGAGAGTCTCTGAATTTCTATCTGCCTGTTTGCATCAGCCGCTGTCTCAGCCCAGCGTTCCGGCTGCAGAGCCTCAGGAGCTGGTAGTCGGATCACAGGCTGTGCCCTCAGGGCTAACAGGGCAAGGCTGGGACCCACTCCTGGCTGCAGGCACACCGGGTGCTTTTGTCTGTCACCACATTGGCTCAAAGACAGGGCCACAACGCAGGTGCAATTTTCCACAGAATGTTTTCAGTACTCCATCATGATTCTATGACCTCATCTATAATTAAAGGGAAAGAAATCTTATTGAGACAATCACATTTAACTTGTTTAACTAGATGCTTGCTGAGAAAATTATCTATGAGAAGTGAACCATTTGCTATTAAAAAAGAGCCAAGCTTTAAAAGACGACCAGATTTTAATAGGGACAGTTTTCAGTAAAGTACTACTCAGCAATTATTTAAGGAGTAACTGCTGTATACGTAGCACTGAGCCAGGCACCCAGGACAAGCCCGGCCACGCCAGCTTGTCAGCTTGTCGGTTGCCCCTCTTGGAAGCAGGTGGTGTCCAGGGCTGTGGTCAACGGAGCCGCCCAGACTGGACGAAGAGCGGTGCCCGTGGGGCAGGTGTGATGAAAAGCCTGGCCCCGTGGTTTGTGGCCCTGTCTCCTGGTTCCTGAGTCAGTCGCCACTTCTGAAAGGAACAAGACAACAGAGTAAATGAAAGCCGAGAAGTTGTGAACACTTTGAGGGCCACGTGGCCAATGAAGGAAACTGCCTACAGGGTGGCTGTACCCTGACGGCACATCCTGTCACAGGTACCGCAGGTCGCAGGCCACCAGAATGAAGACTCTGAAACATCCATAGGTGGGTGAGTACCTCTTTGGCCAAACAGTTTTCCAACAAATCTGTCTGTTTTGGTTATTGCTGCATTATGAACCACCTCAAAACTTAGAGGCCGAAACAATACTAAATGCCATTGCTCATTTCTGGTGACTGAGGCTGACCTGGGCTCAGCTGGGTGGCTCTTCTGCTGTGTGGTGTCACTGGAGGTTTGGCTGTGTGGGGCAGCCGGGGTCTCACTCGTGGAGGGCGGCTGGGGCTGGCTGTGGCTGGAGCATGTCCAGGGCCGTTGCCTGGGGCCCACGGGACTGACCCAGGATGCAGCGCCCGACATGACCACTGGGCTGTGAGTGGGAACCACTGAGTTAATGGTTACATGATGTTCCATCAAGAGATGATGCCAGGAATCATGTAAGCTTTCCTCACTTGTGTTTTTGTTACCAGGTTTTATTGAAATTATGTTTTCATTTTGCCGTGTCCCCCACAAGATTATAAATTCTTCCAGTGCCAGGAATGTATTTATTTCAATTCTATTGTAACAATTTTATTTTATTCCCATGATGGTGCCTGGCACAAAGTAAGTGCTTGATAGGAGTTAGAACAGAACTGACATTTAGATTGTTTCCAATTTTTTGGCTTTTACAATATTAAAACAAAAAATTAATTTCCTAAAGCTTTTTCTATACAAATTAAAACTTCCCTGGGAATGGAAACACTGGCTCAAAGTATGTGTGTGTCATAGACTCTCGATGCTTCCTTACACGTGGCTCTCCCAGGGACCATACAAATTTATGTCCACTGGCAACGTAAGAGACACCTGCATGGCAGCTTCACCGGCATTTGGCTGTTTTAATTTTGTCTTTTATCTCATAAATTTGATAAGCTAAAGTGACATTTTATTATTTCCATAATTTTCATGTTGAGATATTTGCAGCATTTGTAGGTGAGCTCCAGCTTGTGGATGCACTCACAGCTCGGGGTGTTGTACTCAGTGTGGGGGTGACTTCACTTGGGGCTGGGAGAGGCTCAGCAGCGTTCTGGAGTCTCCTCTGCCTCTAGCTCTTGAGTTTTAGACTATCGGATGGTGCCGATGGAGGGTTGGAGCATACCTGGCAGCCCACAGCTGAGCCTCTGGGTCACCGTGACTTAGAACTAATTCTGACCTAATTTCTTTTTCCTGGAGATGAGCCTGTCCCAGTAAGTGCAGAATCTTTCTCTGATGCCAACTTGACATTTTACCAGCAAATCGACCCCCAGTGTCTGTCGGGCTCTGCCCTCCTTCCTGAGACCCGCTTGCGCAGTGATGTCGTTGAATCATCATCATGTCAAAATGCTGTCCTGATGTTTTTGTATTCTCAACTGTAGCAAAACGTAACTATAACCCAGGGGTCAGAGATCCCTGGCACGGGGTGGAGAGGGGAGTGGCCATTGAGGGGCAGTACCAGGGGAAACTTGGGGGTCCCGGGTCCCACACAGAGCCGTCACACACATGGTGCCCATGGGCGCAATCTTGTCCTGTGGCTGAATGAGTTGCAGCACTTGGGAGAAGCGGGGAAAGGGGCACATGGGACCTTTTTCTACTGTCTTCCTGTCTTCCTATGGATCCGTAATGATTCCCAAAGAAAAAAATTGAGGATGACTTCCTTGGCACGTCTGTGAAGAGTCCATGGCTTGTTGGCTGAGGATTTCTGACATCACGGACAGGTTGGAACCTTCTGCTGCTTTCCCGGCAGAAGGTGTTTGAACTCATGAGGGGGTCGCTGTTGAGCTTTATCTTGTGGGAATGTCTCTGCCTTCCTGCAGCTTACACTCAGAAAGTTATATCTTCAAAGAATATTGTAGAAAATGTAACCACCTCCTTAGCAAGGCTGCCCGTTGAACAGTTAAAGCCTGGACTGTTTCCTGCAAAACATCCCCGATTTTCAGCCATGTCTTATGCAATGGATATTAGACCCCCAGTCTGGAGACGCTCTCACGTCATCCTCTTGTTAAGCTTTCCTCTTGAAATTCAGTGACCCAAATGTTTTCTAGGAATGTGCTGCAGATGTCCTGTGACCAGTGTGATCAGAACTTAGGTAATGGAGAGAGGCAGAGATCAAAGAAAAGAAAAAAATAGAAAAAAAAAAAGAAAAGAAAAATAAAAGATAATCTGCTAGGCTGTGCTTCCAGAGAGAACGGTGCCTTTATGGTATCTGTTTTCTGCAGGCATCGTATCTGCAAGTCTCAGGACATGGTCGGGTGTACACACCCATGTTTCTGGCCACTGCTGTGGTTCCTGGAGGTGCATTTGCAGGAGGACGTGCAGGCGGCTCTCCTGCATGCACCTGCCTCATGCTCAGTGAGAATCGAGGCAGGAGAGAGAAGGAGAGAGACTGGCATTTTCCTGCTGCCTTTTTGTGTTCGCAGGTTGTGATCCAGTTTACTCAACACCTTGGTCTTAGACAGAGTTAGCTGACTTGTTTGCCACCCAGGAGGGACATGTTTCTGTAATTAAACCCTGTGCTTGAGGGCGTAAGGCCCCTGGTCTACCTGGAGCTGCACTGTGCATGTGGCTGCAGCGTGCCTGGCGTGTTCCTTGTAGAGGTGGAGATGCTGGTGGTCTTCCCTGTGGGAGTCTGGGTCGGTTGTCCCCGAGCCAGCTCGACTGCCCCTCTGTTTGTATTTCGGCACAGAAATCCCTCCTCACAGTTACAGACACTTCCGTGTACGAAAGTGTCTGATTTGGTCATGGGGGGAAATGTACTTTATGCCCTAACTAAAATTCTCCATGATTTTAGGGATAAGGATGCTCTCGTCTCTGTATAGGTCTTCCTCGAGGGGGTTCCAGGGCATTCTTGGTTGTGCAGAGTTTTCCTCCTGTGGGTCCACGCGTGTTCTTCATTGAGCAGTGTCCCCATGTTCTTGCCTCCTACCGTGGCCTTGGTCTCCAGACCCGCCAGCCTCACGGTTCTGTTCCCCCGTTGACTCTCACCCTTCCCCCCTTCAGTAGAGTGGATTTACATCGTGTTAATTAAGGCCCACTCAGAACATGCATTAGGAACACTCCCCTTTTATTAGAAAATTTCATAAACTTCTTGTGAGAGAACTGTTCAGCCAACACCTCTGGCTCTTTCTATAATGGTTTATTTGACCTAAGAAACATATAATAGATTTTTTTTTGCAGGAGCTTATAAATATTGAGAATTAGATTGTCGTTCAGGATTAATATTCTGAAACAGACCTTTAGTGGTACTTCTGATGTTTTTTGAGTGTGAATGATGACGTGGAATTTCTGCATTCAAGGGAGGGAATTAGCTTTACAAGTTGGATTTTGTTTTCAGCTGGAATAGCATATAGTGGGAGTAGATAGAGTGAGATAATTACATCTTGTGTCAGTGGGAAGTAGAGTCCACGACCTAGACTCAGTGCAAATGTTGGTTTTTATTCTTCTAGGAACTTGCATTTGTAAAGAACTGGAAACTTAATCCTTTCATTTCAGCTTGTCCAGTGTGCAAAACTGGCCACATTTCTCTTATCGCGAACAGTCTGGATGTTGCCTGCATAACCCTGGTACTTTACAAAGGCAAGAGGCAGTAATTTTGCAGATTATTATCAAAACTAGAGAAATAGTATCAAAGGCCCATTTATCTTTTCTAAATACCTTTATAGGAGAGTGTTTCAAATAGGTTTTGTAACAAGCCAGTAAGGTACTTGTGGTTCTGCAGACTTGATTACATCCAGCTGAAAGGAATAGCATCATTTGTCTTAGCAGAGAAAGTTTCCAGGTATCGCTATTTTGCTGGTTATCTCCAGCGCCTATCCCACTAATGCTGTCGGACGGAGCACGGTGAGCTGTAAAGCAAATCCATGTGAGTGCGTGGCTTGGTGCACAAGCGGCCACCTCATTGGAGTCATGTGAGGGACCTCAGAAAAATGTCCTCTCAATTTCCAGCCATAATGCTTGACTTTCTTCAGAAATTCTTTCTTTCTTCAGAAAAAATGTCTTGAAGACATTTTGTTTTTGAGTCCCCAGTTAAACAAGAAACATCTCATAAATCTAAAATATGATGCGTTATGGGGTTATTTTCTTCGGGGCCCATCTGCAGGTGGGACACTATCAGTGAGCCCAGAAGGCGACCAGGTGTGAGGCCCAGAGCAGGGGGGCACAGGGACCCTCTCACCTGGGCTTCCTGCGTTTGTCAGGGAGGTTTTCTGGCTCTGTCCTCTTCCTCGGCGTGTGCGGGCAGATGCGTAAACACTTTCTAAATTCCACGCTGGCTGCTGGAGTGGCTCCGATTGAGAAGCGTGGCTCTGACGGAAGAAAAGACCTTTGGGCTGCTCTGCAGGCTGTGCACATGGTGCCGGGTCCTCAGCCATGCGCTGCACGCCGCTGAGGGCGAGCTCTGTACCCTGGGGATGTCTTCACATTCAGCCAGGTCCACGGCCAGCCCCGTGTCGGGCTGCGCTGTGTTCTCCCTGAAGTTTATGCCCTTTAATTTCTGCTCTCACTGCCACTAGCCTCGGCCCCCTCCCGCTCACCCTCCGTCCCTGACCCGCTTAAATCCCTTCCCCCTTCTCCTCGTGGGCCTCTGCTTCAGGAATTAAAATAGAAGACAAAAACACCCTCTGGGAATCCCGTTTTAAAAGAAGGATGCTGTGCTATCTTTGTGATTAAAGATGCCAACAGCAAATGCTCCCTGGCTGGTGCCTGGGATGGATCCGTGTGGGTCTGTCTGGGTGTGACCGTCTCTGTGGGGGCTTCTGTCCTCGGGAAGTGAGCACTTCAGGCAGCTGTCCGGTGTCCACCCTCCACAGCCTCCACTCCTCTCAGTGGGCACGTCATGGTCTTCAGTAAGGTCCGTCAGTGCTCACGTGTGGTTGGCAACACACCACGCTGCTTCCTGTTTAACTGCTTCGGCACAGGAGGTCCCTTTCTGGTGCTGGCTCAGTTTGCAGGTGAAGAAGCCCCAGTTCTTAGATACTAGGCATTTCCCTCCCTGCAGCTCTAAATGCTGGTGTCTGGGGGATGCATCCTCCGGTGCCCAGTGCCTGCAGTACATGCTGATGTCTCTCCCTGCCCCAGGTTTCATCGTGTTACAGAAAGGCCTATGCTGCTAGTTCTTCCCGAGTTCGCACAGTCAGGAGCTATCTGCATGTACCTTGAGATATTGCACAAAATCATTGCCCTGGAAGCAGTTAAAAAGCATTTCTCAACCACCTACTATGTGCTGCACCCTGCAGGATACAGTAGGGCCTCCGGGCATCTTGCAGTTGATGAGGAACCACCTACTGTGTGCTGTCTCCCACAGGATACAGTAGGGCCTCCGGGCATCTTGCAGTTGATGAGGAGAACCATGTGAGCAGATCAGAGAACAAGAGAAGACGGTAGTAGAGACGTGTGTGCTGGTGTGTGTTGAGAGCGCACGTCTCTGCAGTTCTCCCAGAATCTCAGGGAGATGGTTGGAGCTGTGATGTTGTGCCAGGGTCTCAGAGGAAATCTGGAACTCATCCATGCAGACAAGGAGCAGGGCTTCCATGGAGGGCCGTGGCGGGGATCCCTGCAGGGGTATGTGGTGTCGTGGTGGTGGAGGTGCTAACAGTGCTCTGGCACACCACGCACCACTCGGAGTGTGGGTGTCACAGTGTGGCAGGCCGCGGGAGTGTGTCCTCACCCAGTGAGTGGGCAGTGTGTGACTAGGCACTCGTGGTGACTGCGCTGGTGTGTCCTGTGGGGTTTCCACGCCCCAGGGCTGCTGGAGACATTCCCAGAGGCCCTGGGAGTGCCCTGGCCCTGGTCCAAGTCTACAGGGGCCCTGGGTACGGGTGTGCTCATCCATGTGCGAGCTCCTCCCCTCCCTCCTCCCCACACCCTCAGGGTAACCCCGTCCCAGGCCAGTGAGTCGCTGCGTTCCCCTGCCCGGTTTTGAAACAAAGCTCTGTGGGATGCAGCCGCACCACGGCTCGTGTTGTCTGCAGTTGCGTTCCTCCTATGACCAGGAAGGGGGATGTAATGTGCCACCCCCAAACCTAAAATGTTTACGATCTGTCCCTTTATGCAAAGCATCCACTGACCCTGCCCTGTGGCTCCTCCATCCCCACCATGCCTCCGTTGTTAGGAGGATGCATTGTCTCGGACTTCTTCACGCACAGGGCGGCTTCTTCCAACCCGACGGCTGGTGTGCGGGCCTCCTTGTAGAGGGAGAATCGAGAGTGATTAGCTTGACTCGGGGTTTCACTTGTGATTCTGTTTTGTGTTAGGCCAGGAAGTCCTTCTGCCTGAACATCCTGTTAGCTCTCCAGCCCTGCCGCGGTCGGCCAGCGGCCCAGCAGCCAGAGGGCCTGGCGGCCACGGCGGCCCCAACCTCCCTGCTCTGCGTGTGCTGGGCCACTCACACGTGCTCCTCTTGGCAGAAAAGAAAGTTAATTTGTCCTCATGATCAAGTCGAGGTCTCCTAAGTCAAGTGACCCCTGTTATTTAAACACTTTTTACATTTAATTGACCGTTTCATTCTGGATTGTGTTCCTTATCCACTGGAAATATTTAGTTAATTCAAAGGAGACACAGTTGAACCCACTGTCACTTTAACTAAAAGTCATCGCTGTTTGAGATTTTATCTTATCTGCTGAAAAACTGTTTGGTGCCTTATTCTGTACGATTTACGTTCCAAACCCTCAAATCTGATGCATCCATAACAAGCTGGTGCCACTGACGTGGCTGCTGCTGAAGAGTGATTATAGGAGCCGTCCTGGACTCCCGGAGCCTGGATGGACGTGTGGACAGAGAGCAAGACGGGTCACCTGGGTCACCTGTGCACCTGTCCGACCCGCGAGAACCCTGGGAGGAAGTGGCTGAGAAGGTCAGTTCCGTTAGACACATTTTCTGGCCTGTGCGGAGGCTCATCTCGGCATGTGGGCCACGCCATCACTGTTGTCCCTTGCGTTTGTCACGTGAACATTGTTCTTTCATAGCGAGTGTTCACAGTGTTTCCCGCCTGGGAAACGTCCGGCTCACAGGGTGGCTTTTCACACACACACACAGCCCTGGCGCAGCTCGCAGTTCGGAGCTCAGAAACCGCCGTCCGTCATGGTTTTTAATCTTGAGGTGACGGTCCCAGCCAAGAAGCACCAGGACTGGAGGATCCTCGTCACATTTGCCACCTGCCATAACTGCACAAAGTAAGACTTCACCAGAATCTTCTGTTAAAGAGAATTCTGTGTCTCTGTCACTGGAGTCTAACGTTGTCCCCTCTCTGGTAGGGATTGAGAGGAGCGCCATGTCCTCGCCTGGAGCTGGAAACCATTCCGGGGTCTGAAGGTGAGTTTTCATGCCAGAATTCAGTCTCCCTGTCTGTGGGATTCTGTGAATATTTTACAGAGTTTGCTTTGTGTGATCACGTTTGCAGAGTCGAGTGGAACGTATGTTTCCATCAGACCTTCATTCTTTCACCCTGATCGGGCACCGCCTCTGCGGTTCCGCCTGGCAAGGGCAGATGCCAGGGGGGTGGTTCATCCTTTGGCTCAGGGGGCGTAGGCTGAGGGGGCCTCGGGCGTGGGCACAGCCGCTGGTTTCTGGCCACAGACAAAGTCAGGAAGAAAGCAGCATGTTGCCCCGCTATTGGCAGTTAAGTTGCTTGATATTTTAATTGTCAACAATTACATATATATAATTTTTTTAAAAAATTAATGGCTATAAAATAATTCTTATAAAACGAATGGATCATTTTCAAGTAAAAGATAAACTATACAGTTATTCAAGTATTTGTATAATGGTGTCACTTTTGACTGTCCCGCAAGTAGATTACTTACTTAGTTGTTCTTGAAATATAAGGAAGCTGTCCTGCCTAAGAAAGTTTCGATCTCCACAGGGATCAGTTTTGATGGTAAATGATGAGGTACATTAGAGAGTAGACATGGATTGTTAACCCAGAAGAACACGTGTGTTCCAGGCACCGTGTCTCCCAGGCTGTCATGAGACCGCCTCACTGGCTTAAAGAAACATTCACCCGTTCAGCAGTGTTGGTTGATTCAGCATTTGCTGTTTACTCTGAATAGCAAGAACTTGGACGTGGGAGCCTGGGGTTTTCAGAAAGCCTTCACACTGAGTGGAAGAAGGGGCTGAGGAGTCAGACGTGGTGACCCGGTGACTTATCCACTGGATCAGGGCTCGTTGAGAGGGAGAAGGGATGGTGTTAATGATGCGTTGGGACCATTAACTGGGATTGTGCTGACCTACCGGGACCTAGGGTCACCCTGATCTTGGCGTCATTAACAGTAAAGGAACCCAAAACCCCGCTCACACCGTCTTAGCAAGCACGAGGGAGTGGCCCTCGAGTGTCAGGGCACAGAGGGCAGGACTGGCGTCCCCCTCCAGGCTGCGGAGCTTCGGGGTTAAGGCTGCAGAGGCTGGATGGGGTCTGTCTCCAGACCTGAGACTGGCACTCAGCGGGGTAGGGTCCACCTACCACATCCGCGTGGCCGCACAGCAAGGCTTTGAGAGCGGGCAGAGTGGCTAACTGGTGTCCTGCAGTGATAGTGTGCGCATTCCACAGGTAGAGAAGCTGGAAGGAAGGGGTGCAGAGTGACGTTCCGAGGGTCACATTACGAGTGTCAGATCTGGGATGGGAACCGAAGTATGGGCTCAGCCCACAGTCTCATTCCTGTGATGTTTACTGTGTGTAAGATAATTAACACCAGCTTCAGTGTGTCCCCAGGATCACATGGTTCTAGTGAGGCTGGTGCATCCAAGGTGTCTTAAGAAGACATGGTTACCCTGGATGTTAGAAGCATGAGAAGGATCGAGTGCGTGGATTTGCGTGCGTGGACGTGAAGACATAAGCTGCCATGTGTAAGATACAACATGTTCTGGAAAATGCCCAGAGAAGAAAAAGCGAAACGGCCCATTCTGTTCCCTGGGGATGGAAATGCTCTGTGAGGGTACACAGAAGCCGTCAGGGTGGCTTGTGGCATTTTTCTTGTTTGACTTTCAGCAAGGATATCCTGTTACTGGCAGGGGCGGATGAGCCACACTGAGCTCAGCTAACATCTCTAGGCAGTTACCGGATTACTGATCAACATCGTGTGGGCAACAGAAACCTCTGGGTTGTCCTGATCTCAGGCAGTCAGAGTCCTGGAGAAACTATCTATTGATATGATAAAAAGACTTAAGAGTCCAAAAATAATTCACTAAATTGACAAGAACTTAGTTAAAGACTCCACAAGACTTACATTCAAATAATTTTGCCAAGAGTTCATCTGCCTGGGGAAGGTGAGGGAATGCGACTCCTCAGCCTCGCACCCCCGTCTGTGTGTCTGTGGGAGCCACAGCCGTGGCGGTGCCGGGATCCGCACAGCGCTGCCATGGCGAGAACAGGGCAGGCCGCATCGTTTTCTCTTCGGGGTGAAGATGGTGTGGGCTTTTGCTCTCCTCAGCTTTTCTTCTTGCCATCACCGATCTCCACCCTCAGTTCTTGGGAGCGTCTCCCTCATTGGTGTTAGGGCCCATCTGGGGAAGAGTCTGTGGCCGTCATGGTCCAGTTGGAGGCGTAGAAGCATCGTGGGCAAAGCCAACGGCTACTCAGAGGGATGCACTGGCTGAGAGGTGCAGAGAAGACGGGTCAGTAGACAAAGGCCGCACCCCTCCATCCACCCCCTTTGTGGGAGTGAGGGTCTGATGTGGACGCAGGCTCCCCTTCTCCATCAGGGTGCAAGGTGTTCGAAGAGGGTGCCTGCTCCACCAAAACTGGCGAACTTTAGAAACTGGCGGATTTGAACAACTGGGATGAGAATCGTAGAGGCTGTTATCATGAACATGTGCTGCATGTATGAAGAATGCTAAACATACATGTCTCTACACGCAGAGAAAACACTGCAACCCTGCAGCACCCCAGCCAAGTACCACGTGCTGATGCTGACGTCGTGGCCGGACGGCGGACTTTCCTCCCAGGGCAGCGGCGTGGTGCTGGCTTTCAGAGTTCCAAAGGACACACCGTTGCTGGCAGAAATGTTTTTTGCCCAGGCGCCCAGGGCCAGGGGAAGGGAGACCTCTGGTCGGGCTGCTGTCAGAGCGACTGAGGGGTGCAGGTGAGAAGTTGGTGGGGCCCTGTGGGTGTGACACAGGCCGGTTCAGCCACGCACCTGTTCTCTCTGGAGCAATTATGTAGAGGGCGCTTATTTTAGACCCAACAAAGTGACTTATTGGAAATGACTGAACCCAGACTCTAAAAGGAGAGCGAGTTTCGTGCATGTGAACATGTGTGTGTGCTTTGGTGCAGCGGCATCAGCAGGCTCAGCTTGTTCCCGCGTGAGGACCTGGCGACCATCACTCACCCAGTGCGGCTTGTTCTGTGTCAGCAACGTCTCCCGTATCAGCCCAGCTCTGCTATCTTTATGTGCATCTTATGGGGTCTGACCTGTCCGCCTCTGCAGAGAGGTGACGTTCCCATTGCAATGTCTGTCTTTACTGCTCTTTTCAGGGTCGTTGATCTTTCCACCTGCAAGCGCTCGAACTCTGTAGTGTTTGTGAGGAGTTTGCTCTCCAGTGCTCTGCAGAGTTCTGCTGCCTGCTTTTGATTATAAGTGGACGGCTACAGCTATTGCCTTTTTGTCTTTCGCACCTTTCACCTCCTGTGTCTCCGGGCCACCCGCTTTCCCAGGCGTCTGTCGAGGTGCCGCGTGGTGACCCTGGCATATCTAGCCCTCATCCTGCGGGGTGGGTGCCTCTGGCTGGAGCTCTGAATGGGTCCCCACGGGAGGTGCTTACCCTGCTCCTGTGTGGGTGACGGCAGCTTTGAGGCACTACTCTTCCTCGTTCACATCCTCCACGATGTAGGCACCTCGTGGAATCCCTCGTGTCCGTGGAGTGGCTTCTCATGCTTGCGTGGTGGGGCTGGAGGCAGAACTGAAGTTGAAAGAAAGGAACCTGCCAGTCCGTGCCTTGGTGAAGGAGGACCAGTGTGGTGGCTTGTTCTGCCTACTCATGGGGAATCTGTAGGTGCTGCAGGCAGGTACAGGTCACTGTGGAGGTCTTCAGAGTAAATGTGGTGCAGGAGGATGCACCTTACCCAGGGTTACGCCTCTGAGGGGGTTCGACTGGCCGGTAGCTCAAGTTCCCGTTGCTGAGAATCAAGACTTGACTCTGTTTCCACCTGGGGCCGTGGTCCCATGTAATGTTGGCTGGTGTGACTGGACAGGTGGTCTGAATTAACTGCGTGTGCTGTGGTCGCTCCATCTTCGAGGCCTCACTTCTTTCCGAACGTATAGTGAGTCTCTCTCCTGTGTGTGTGTGCATGTGTGTGTAAACACATACATCTCTGTGTGTCCCTTATTTAATTGCATTGTTTGGGTTCTCTGGAACCTTTTTGAATCATAGATAGCCTCAGCCACTTTCAAAGGGACAGACCTCTATGCTGACCCTGCGTCACGCTAGTCTCCTCACATCCTCACTTCAAAGTCCAGACCTTGTGTCGTCCTGTGCAGTTGGGATGGCGCGTGACCACCCGCGTCTGCGTACTGTTTCCGATGCCCTCGTCCTGGTACGTGTCTGTTCGGCAGATCTGCACCGTGCACTTGCGGTGCGCCAGGCGTGGGGCGACAGAGATCAGTGATACCAGGCTCTTTCCAAACAGCCCGTTTTCTAGTTGGAAAGGGGTTATCTAAAATAAGTGATCATAATGTAGCATGAATAAATACTCTTAAGAGAGACAAGCACGACGTTAAGTCTTTTCTGATATTAAGTGACTGGTGAGTCGGGAACAGGCAGGGAGGGCAGCTGTGTTGAATTCGGGCCCTGGGGGACTCTTCTGCGTGCGGGTCCCTCTCTGTGTTCATATACGTCCACTCTCTCCCACACGCTGGCACTGAGCCTCGCCCGGTGCTCTAAGTGCTGCCCTGTTTCTTCTTTAGAAAGAAGGAAAAGCAATGTGAGGAGAGGTGGGGGAGGCAGGAGGTCTCTCAGGTGAGTGGTAGGAGCAGCTCTCGGCTGTGGGCCATGAGGTTCTGTGGTGGGCGGGGTTCTAGCTGTAAGTGTAGCCCCAGCCTCAGTCCGCTGAGAAGAGGCGAACACACAGAGTGGGAAGCTGCATGTTCTGAAGGTGGAATCCTGCCGTACTTGCTGGAGCGGGAGAGCTGAAGGGCGCCCAGCTGCCCCGCGGCAAGCAGGCCGAGAAGCCACCCTGTCCAGAAGCGCCTCTGGGGACGCCCTCGCGGAGGGCACAGGTCAGTGTGTCACTCACAGGTGCAGTGTGTCACTCACAGGAGCCAGGGCGGAAAAGCAAGTCTGCCGTGCTGCAGCCAGGGGTAGCGGTGATCACGGCGGAAACTGAGAGTCAGGTCTCATGGCGCCGGGACTCGCTGCAAGACCGTGGCTGTCTCACTTGCGGAAATGTCTGGCGTCTGCCAGTTCTCAGCGCCACTCCTTCAGAAATTGTGAAAACTTTTAAAAAACTAATTGTGGTTTCAGATTGCTGTTTACATCAAAGCACCGATTTATGGCTAATATTTTACTATTTGGTTTTGCAGATGACAATACCTGTTGCCTCGGATGCATTCTTGGGGACGCCTCGCGCCTGACCCTGGCTGTAAGTGTGTGTCCTGACCATGTCTGCAGTCGAGACCACTGGTAATGCCGGGAATTTTCCTAATGATTCTTTTTTCTTTTCTTCTTTTTTTTGTTTTCCAGATCATCTTATAGTTGGACAGTTTTCTTAACTTATCACTGCATTAATCTCCATATCTGGAAACTGACAAAAATTCACAATAATAGCAGAAGAAAACAATAAGTTTTATTATTATTTAGACATTTACTTTGTCATTTTGAATTGAAAATGCTGAAAACTGAAATTAAACATATGTAAAATAATGAGTATGACTCAACGTTTCTTATTCCAGAAAAATATGGTATTTAATATTATCTTCTATTAATTGCATGCTTAAGATATTTATGAAAATAGCTACAAGATTAACAAGTTTTAATATGATAACTGACCCCCAAGGAATATATCCTTATTTGTCCTTATGTTATCACCGAATATTGGGAATATGTCCTTTTTTTTCGGGTATGCCCATTCTGAAATTGTTACAAATTCGCTTGAGCCCAGGAGTTCCAGCCTGGGTGACAGAGTGAGACTCTCTCTCTCTCTCTCTCTCTCTCTCTCTCTCTCTCTCTCTCTCTCTCTCTCTCTCTCTCTCTCTGTCTCTCTCTCTGTGTATATATACACACATGTAAATAATACATACATACATACCATTCACATTATGTGCTTAAAAGTTAATGAAAAAAGAATCATACTTGAAAACTTAGAAGTAATCATCCACTGTTTTGTGGCAGGTGAAATATACGCCTACAATGTCCATGCCTTCTAGGGCTGGGGAACCTGCGGCCTTCTGATTTTGAGATTGTTCTTTTCTAAGCACCAAAGGGACAAGAAAAGCTTCATCTTCCTCTGCTGTACCCCTTTTAATAAAAGGATTTCTTCTGTAAAATTTGGATTCAGTCAAAAGGCCACACTTAAGGACCTAGAAGGCCACACGTGGCCCTAAGGCCGCAGATTCCCCACCCCTGCCGGGCAGCGGTGCACAGACACATGCAGCAGATGTGCTTCCTACGCGAGGCACTCACGCTAGAGAGCTGTCTGGGAGTTACGCTGTGAAAGAGACGAGGCCAGCGGGGTTGGGATGGTCCCGTCCACTGCCACCCACAGCAGGGTTTGGAGTCTGACAGGCACCGGGAAGCCCTGAAGAGTTTGCAGGTGGGGAGTCTTCGGATCAGAGTTGCGTTTTGGGATTGCTGTAGGCTGCAGCATAGAGGGGGATTCTGGCGCAGACCGCAATGTACGAACAGGCGAGTGATGGTGGCGGGGATGCCACGGCCGGTGTGACGCCAAGGCTTGTGTTTGAGGCCGTCGCTCTGCTGGGGCAGAGAGCACAGGTTGAAGGTGAGAAGCCGGGGGCTAGGAAATTAGACCATGAAGAAAAATGTGAACAGGCAGTCATTGTTCAAAATCCTAAGTGCCCTCAAAAATCATGAAAGGTGATTACTTACTCTTAATTACCTCTTGAAATATAAGTTGTTTTCATCATACACCAGGATGTGGCCTTGCCTCCTGGGGCACTGCTGAGAGTTAGCGGTCATCTTCCAGTCGGTCCAGGGGCTGCTGGGGTGTCCCGACAACGTGGGGGGAAGTTCAAAGATTTTTACGCTGTTCTGGCTGGGTGGACGCTCACCTGAGGAAATGTCCCCCTGTGGCGGGTGGGGACGTGGGGACGCGCTGTCCCGGGTGGTGAAGGCGGATCAGGACCCCCGTGGGTGCAGGCCCTCCCTGCCCGCGTGGGACCCGGGTCCTCTGCGCTGAGCCAGGGGGGCTCCACCCGTGGCCCACCCTCCCACCTTCTGTTCTGTCCCTTGGTTACCCTTCGTAGTCCTGTCTTCAAACTCTGCTTCAACCCACAGGGCCCGTTTTGTTCCAGACTCTTCCTCACCCCTTCCGTGGAGTTAACTGTTGGTCTCTGGGCTCCGAGTTCCCCCTAATGTTACCGATTGCCAGGCAGGGTGGGGGCCTCCATGACCCCTGCACCCCTAGAGCCCTGCAGACTGGGCTCCAGGACTGAGGAAGAGGCAGTGCCCACCTGGACGTGTGTGAGGGGCCGGACACCACGGAGCCATCGGCGTCGCGTCTGCCGTGGGTCCCGGAACACGGGCCAGGTGTTCTCCAAGGGACGCTGTTTTACACACTCTGTTCTCCACAAAGCAGTGATATTTGAACACACCTGCACCTGCTGCTTAGAGAGCAGTGGCTCTCCCCTTGCAGGGCTCTTACCCTGTAAGAAATTTAGCCAAAGGGGAACCTACACAACCCGCCCCGTTTTAGCCACTTGGGGCCATAAGTATCCAGGCAGTGCCTCCCCCTCCGTCTCAGCCAGCAATTCTCCTGCATCTGTGTGTGGCAGAATAACCCTGGCAGAATTCACTAGAACTCGATGCTGGGCCCCACCTGAGCTTCTATCCGATGGGTTGGGCGTGAGGCCGGGAGTCCGCAGTTCTGATGCGTTCCCAGGGGACCACACTTTGAGAACCACTGCCCTAAGCTGGGGTTTACATACACGCGCACATTTGCTACTGCCGGAATCGCCACCTTTGTGTTTCCCGGGAAGACAGAGCCTCTGTGCCAATGTGGACAGCGCACACCGCGGAGGGTCACTCGTCACACGCTTGCCTCTTGTCCGAGGCATCGCAGCCGTTTGGATGGTTTTGCCAGATGACGTTTTCCCCCGTAAGTACCACCGGGCTCAGTTACGGGAATCTGGCTCCACGGATGACCTGGGACCCTGAGAGCAGCCGCCGTGCCCGGGAGCATCGGTACCTGTGGCTGCTGCGGGAAGTGCAGAAAGGAGAAAAGGCTGTAGCCGTGGGTGAAACTCTGGTCCTCGTGTCCCCGAGCCTGTCGGACACCAAACCGCACGTGCAGCGGCAGAAAGGGCAAACTCCTGAGTGACGTTTTACGGGAAATAAATCCTAAACAGTTTCCGCGATTCTCGTAACCCCAGTGTGCATTTGATAACCTGGATAAAGCGAGAGCCCCTCCTCTGATGGTGGTTCACTTTCATGGTTTTCTCCCTGTGGTGTCTATATTGGAAGACCATGTAAGATTTGGACCCTGAAAGAAATAATAAAACTCAAACAAAAATGGAAGTAGGTGAGGGTCGGAATTAATGTATGGGCGGGAAGGAGTGCCGTGTGTGGATACAATCTTGCTTTGTTCCTCAAAAGTTTAGCGGTTCTCAGTCAGAAAATCAAATTGTTTTATGAGAACTTGGCGAGACTCTACATTGTATAGTGCCACATGTTTGCAAGTTTCCCGGGGTATCCATCCTTGAATTGGGTCTTTTTGTGGCTCTCCAAGTTATATTTAATTCTTACGCATTTAAGTCACGTAGCCTGTGAGAGAGATCTTAGGATGCTCTTGTTTTCTGTAATTTTTCAGAAACTTAGTCTTCCAGCCCCACCGTGCTCACTCGTAAGATGAGTGGAGACTGTGGTACCTCCCTGGGCAGACTCACGTTATCGCTGGCTCAGGGAGGGCGCCTGTGAAGGGGTCCACGTGTGAGTACTCGTCAGCTCAGTTTGGAAGAGCCGTGCGTCTGGGGACATCACCCGCTGGGCTTTGAAACAGTCTGGCAGGGAGTGCTGAGTCAGGGCCCCCTGAGGGAGGACGTGGTTCGTCGCAGGCTCCAAGGTGAGCCCTTTCTCCCCAGGACGGATCCTCACTGCCGCTCTGGCGACACAGGCTGTGATTCAGGGTTTGTGTCCTTCTGGTCTGAGGGGTGCAGCATGTTTCTGTAAATGAAATACGAGGACCTGCCAACACTGCTGCTTTCCATCACTCTGTGTTCGTGATACCGTGTTTTGAGCTTTCACTGAGTCTGGGGAATGGTGCAAACTGTTCTCTGCTTTTCCTTAGGGGAGAGATCTACCCCTTGGCCTTTGAGGTGATTAATTCTAAATACAATTTAAATGTAAAGTTTAACAGTAGGATCTTTTAAATCTGGGGAAATAAAATAGGATCAATATTAGTACCTCATTTATCTGAATTTTTAAGGAATAAAAGGCTCCTTTCATCCTGTCATCAAGATCATCATATCAAAAACCATCTCATTATCTTTTATCTGGAAATTGCGCAGGGCAGGCGTGACTGTCCTGTTAATCTCTGGATCCGCAGCAGGTGGCACCGTGCCCGCTGCAGTGAGGCTCTGGGAAAACGCTTTGTGAAGGAAAGGTCTCTCCCAATTGTGGGGTCAGCACCCTCCTCACACGGGCTGGCCCCCCACCCCCGGCTCTGCCACACCAGGCAGCCATGCCCAGCAGCGAGGGTGGTGTGCAGGCCACGCCTGGGGCCGGCCTCCGTGGACACTGCGCTTAGAACTGACCTTTGTCTGAACATGCAAACATCCTTTCCTTTGGCTACAGTGAAGCCACTCACCTGTCCTTATTAGAATGAGGGCATTGGAGGGGTTAACCAGCTGGCTCCAGGCCCGAGAAGGCGTGTGGGTTGAGTCTGGCCTGGCTGGATGCACCGGCCACACTCCGTGGTTTGTGTGTCTGTTTCACGCTGTGGCTCCCCCCTGCCATTTTCACGCCATGTCAATCGTATATTGTTGCTGTCCGTGTGCTGAGAGGTAAAATATTCGCCAGGTTGTATCTGCTGGGGACTAGAAAGCCCAGAGAGTGATGATGATTGTAAATTAACATAGTAATAAATCATAACCAAACTAATCAGAATGCGGATAAATGGAGATCCACCTTCCAACTACTCTGGCCTTTTGCTGTTGAGTGGGAGCTGGGGCCTGAATTGCAGTTGTGTCTGTGTCTCGGCACGTGCCCTGTAGTTAGTGGGAAGCGTTCAGGGAAGGGCCGGAGCAAGGGCGTGGGCCAGGAGGGTGGTGGGGGAGGAAGATGCCTTTTCCCCTCTGCCGTGGGCTGGGCTCTTGCTGCTGCTCCTGGGGGAGAGTTCACCAAGGGCTTCGCTGCAGGTGCAGCCTGGCTGTCCCCAGTGGGGAGGAATACCAAATGATGTCAGATCACTCTCTCTCCGTGACTGTTTCGGTGACTGGAAAGGGATCCCTGAGAGTTAGATGCTGGAGTAATCGTGTGTCCCCTAGGTGGAGCCGTCCACCAGGCTTGCAAGTTGAAACACAGGGCGGGCTCCAGGTCTGTCCTCAGAGGGCAGGAGACCGGGCCTCACGTCTGCTGCTAACCTGGTGTGGGGAAGTCCAGTGTCTGCCAGCGGTGCCATCGCACAGCCCAGAGTCCTGCCCTGGCTTCCTCATGGTGCTGCCTGCCTCTCGGCTGAAGGTGTGGGCTGCCGTCTCCCGAAGCAGGGCAGTTGTGGAGAGCAGTGTCAGCTTGGATTGTGGTGTGTCCCTAGGTCCTGGTCAGTGTGCTGGGACGTCAGAGACGTGACACTCGTGGTGTGTCCCCAGGTCCTGGTCAGTGTGGTGGGACATCAGTGACATGATGCTCGTGGTGTGTCCCTAGGTCCTGGTCAGTGTGGTGGGACGTCAGTGACATGATGCTCGTGGTGTGTCCCCAGGTCCTGGTCAGTGTGCTGGGACGTCAGAGACGTGACACTCGTGGTGTGTCCCCAGGTCCTGGTCAGTGAGGTGGGACGTCAATGACACGATACCTACAAAAAGCAGATCTGCATGGGCTCCTTGATGGTTTCAGGAAAGACTTTAGGACTCAGAGTGCATGGGGTTTAATTGCGGCCTTGAATGTGTGAAACCTCTCACTTTCACGTGGAAGCCAACCTCAGAGGAAGGCACGGGCCGGGCAGCATGCTCTGCAGAAGACGTGTGTGGAAAACGGAGAGAGAAGCCGTGGATCTCAGCCCAGTGAAGCACACCTGGCATTTGTGGCTGCATTTACTCCGTGAAGTCGTTGGAGCAGCCCCAGGAGCCGGTGCCCAGAGAAGGTCTCTGCCACTCAGAGCTCGCGGCACGTGCAGACAGGTGACTCTGTGGATCTTCATTGCAGCACTTGATGACGTATACAAAATGCTGCCAGGACACAGAAAAGGAAAGGGACTTCTGCTCAGGTCAGAGAGGAGCAGAAAGACGGCCGCTTCTCTGGGGTCCTGAGGGATGTGTGGACATTCCCCAGACAGGCGGAGAGGGAGCCCCGAGAGAGCTGGTCTGCAGGGATGTGGCGAGTTCTGAGGGGCAGTGGGAGGGAGGCTGGGGTACCCACATGGTGGCTTGCCAACTGTGGAGGTGGTTGGGTGTGGCTTGTGCAGTGGCAGAGCTAGGTCCACGCAGCCTCCCACTAGGAAAGTTAACTAGTCCTGGTGAGGATTCCTGGGAAAGTGGCGGTCGGCTTCCAGACTCGCGTAGCAGCCTTGGCAAGAGATACAGAAGACCAGGAGGAGTGTAGGGGGGAGGGGGTGGGGCAGGACCATGGGGATTTCATAGGCAAGTCTTGTCAAATAGTAACACGCCCACATTTCTATGCGTGGAATCAGCGGATCACCTGTGTTTCAGGTTCCCCGGGCATGGCCACACCTCTGGGGCTCCTTCTAGAAACACACGACATGGCAGTGGCAGCGTTAAGGCACAGCATGCATCATCTGTGATGGGCTGTCGGGAACCCAGCACAGAGAGCAGAGCGAGTGTGGGCTCAGCTGGAGCATGGCTGCCCGGGAGATGTCCTGGGTCAGAGGTTCCATGTTTTCTGAGCAGCCCGAGTGCCCGGAGGACGGAGAACTCACCGTGCCGGTCCCTCAGAGCAGGGCTGCCGTGTCCTGTCATGCTGCAGGCTGCGGTGTGCTGGGCGTGCGTCTTAGGACAGCGGGCGCTGCCCTTCCCTCCTACAAGCCTGTCCCCTTCGGGGCCTTGCACAGAGGGGAGGCTGGGCCGAGCTTTGCTGGGATGAGCCAGTGGTCACAGAAGCTGACACGTGGCATGCTGGTGAGCAGGCGTCCCTGCGTGTCATCCAGGGAAATGGAACATGTAAGATGGCGACATGACCCGGGGTCTGTGACAGCCACCTCTCCTGGGTACACTGTGCCTCTCCCTGGATTTGTTCTGCTTCCTCGGTAGGACCCCAGGCCCATAAATTCCGTCTCTTCTGCACCTGCCCTGGCGCAGCCTGCAGGCTGGGGAGCCACTCCCACAGGCATGGCCTCCAGCCTCACGGGGATGCCCAACGTTGCCTGGCAGGACACGGTGTCTCTCTGGCCCTCCAGCTCTTCGTCCTCCTGCTTGGGATCCCCTCCGCACCCGCAGCGGCTCACCTTGACTCCCGATTCACCGAGAGGTGAGAGGCAGTCGGAGGAGAATTCCCACTGGCCTGCGAACTGGCCATAGCCTGTCCCCAGTCCCATCATGGAGGAAGGACTTCTTTGGGGTCTGCCTCGCAGTGCGTCCCAGACGCACGCACCTGCTTGCTCCCTTGAGGTCTCACCATCGACACCCCAACAGCCACCCCCATTCATGAATCTTCAGCTCTGTCCTCTGCCTGCGTCCTCCGCTGTCATACGGTCACCCCGCTCCAATCTCTTAGTGGACACACTCGTGGCGTGTGGCCCCAGGCTAGCACTTCCTGGTAGCTGCACGTGGTGAGTGAAGAGGTGGACAACAGACAGCCTTCTCCAAGTGTCCTCCTTCTCTGCTGGGTCGGGTCGGCCGCGTCCGTGCCCTGAACTACCCTGGGTCAGACCGCCCAGATCTGCGTCTGCCCCTCAGTGGCTGTTTGACTCTCTGCTGTTCACTCAGTGTTTGCGCCGCGCGGCTCCACGTTTACACAGAGGCGATGACAACGGCATCTAACTCGGGGTATATGTGACCACTAAACAAGTTAAGATGTGGAAAGCACTTACCAAGGTGCCCGGTGTACGATAAATCTTCACTTTTTAATTAATTTATTTTTTAAGTAGACAAATGCAAATTTTACATATTCATGGCGTACAACATGATGTTTTGAAATATGTAACACCATGGAATGGCTAAATCGAGCTAATTACGTATGCATTACTCACATACTGTCTTCTTTTTATGGGAGAACTTTGAAGTCTCCTGTCCTAGCGATTTTCAGGTGCCCAGTGCGTTGTCAGTGACCCGGTCGTGTGCGCAGGGTGGGCCTGAGCCCACCCTCCTGCCTGCCCCATACCTCCCTCCTCCCGCCTCCCCTGCCGCAGGCCGGGCAGCCACTGTCCTGCTCTGCTGCTGTGAGTAGCATGTCCTTTTTTAGGGGCAGGAGTTTCTGTTTTTGTCCATTTTGTTCACGGTTTTTTGTCTGTTTTTTTCGCGTTTGAATGCCAGCACCTGGAAGAGCTCTTGGCACGTGGTAAGTGGCCAGTGACCATTTGCTGCAGGCGGCGCGTGTGGTGCTCTGAGGCTCACAGCCGGAGGGTGCTGGGCAGTGGCCCAGGTGCTTGTGCGAGGTGTGAGTGCGAGGTGACGGTGTCTGTTCCTACGTGCTGCTGTGATCCGGCTTCACAGGGCTTGGGCCAGTTACTTCAAAAGGAGGATACAAGAGGTAAAAACCCTTTGGGTTTAATTCATGAAGGCGGGGATGGGAAGGTGAGAGGATGCTAGGAGTGTGTGATGCCATTTTGGTGAATATTTTTCTATTAAAAAATCCTGAAAAGCAGCTGAGCAGTACAAAAGCTGTCCAGTTACTAGAGAATTAGCAGTAAGTGGAATTAAGTCAGTTACTAACAGAAGCAATATTTTTGAAGAATAATGTGAGTTTAATTACTTTTATTTCCCCACCTGCCTTGAATGCCTTCTATAGTCCAGCATGATGAAAGCCTCACGTTACGAAAGCGTTCGCTTTGCTATTTTCCACCATGAGTGTCAGAACGAGCACCGACGTGGCCCAGGTGCACGTCTCCCTTCCCTCAGGTAGGGAGGTGGTTTTCCTTTTGACTTGCGTTTCTGTTTCAATCCCCCACCCCGTTTCCCAGCTGCCATGCAAATGTGGCTCTGCAGATGCGGATGTGCCCACGAGCGGAACTGGCTGATTCACGTGTGCATGAATAGAAACCCCTTCTGCTGGAAGAAAGAATATTAAACAGAGCCCGAGTAATAATATATATTGATTGTGGGCATTTGTGATGCTTTCACATCATGTGTGTGTATTTTCTTCATCTCAGTAACCCGGAATGTCACTTGGAATGTGTTAGCATATGTCGGGTAAATTAATAAATGAATCAGCTCTCTCCTCCGCGTCAGTATCTTGCATATGTAGCCAAAAGTTGTTTTACAAATGCAAATGTGGCGTAAGCCCCATTCAACTCTTGATTAGCGGAAGTGCTTGTGGCATGAGGAGTGTGTCGTTTGTGCGATTTCCTGCTGAGTTTGGAGTTCACCCCACGCCCCGCTCATTTCCACCCAAGCACCTGGGTTGGCGCTGCCCATGTCAGTTCCCAGAAAAGGCCTGACAAGTGTCCTCTTTTCTGTGTCATTGAAACGATGTGATTTTTAAAAAACAGCTTTATTGAGGCATAATTCACATAACATAACATCTACTCATTTCAGACATAAAATTAGGTGGTTTGTAGTGTATTCACAGAGTTGTATGTCACTATCTAATTCCGGAACATTTTTATCACCCCAGAAGAAACCCCACAACCACCAGCAGTCAGTGCCGTTCCCCTCCCCAGCCTCTGGCAACCGCCGGTCTATTAACACCTTCTGTCTCTCTCGAGAGATTGGCCTATTTTGGGCATTTCATGTAAAAGGAATCGTATAATATGTAGTCTTCTGGGTCTGCCTTCCTTCACTTAGCAAGGTTTTCAAGGTTCATCTGTGTTTTAGGATGTAAAGGTGGAGTGTCCTTTATAGAATTTGTTGGTACTAGATGTATTTTGGATTTTAGATTTTTTTATTTGGAATATTTACATTATAGAAATGCTAAACCTTTATTAGTCCTTTCTTATTGCCAAGTATAGTAATATTCCATTGTATGGATATACCCTGTTTTATCTATCCAGCTGTGAATTGATGGACATTTTCATTGTTTCAAATGTTTTTCTGCCCATCATACATAATGCTGCTCTGAACATCCGTGTATAAATGTGTATGGACAGATGTTTTTTAATTTTCTTGGGTATCTGACCAGGAGTGGAATTTGCAGGGTCATATAGTGACTCTGGCTTCCTGAGGACTCGCCGAGCTGTTTTCCGCGATACCTGCACTGTTTCACAGTCGCGGCAGCAGCGACAAGGGTTCCAGTTGCTCTGCATCCTGCCGACACTGTTAGTGTGTCTTTTTTGTTACGGGCATCTTAGAGTGAAGTGGTGACTTATTATGATTTTGACTTGTGTTTCCATGATGGCTAATTATGCTGAGCATCTTTTCGTGTGCTGACAGGCCATTTGTATATCTTCTTTGGAGAAGTATCTGTGTAGATCATTTGTCCATCTAAAAAATTGATTTTTTTATCTTTTTGTTGTTAAGTTGTAAGAATTGTTGGAATATTTTAGATTTAAGTCCCTTATCAGTTATATGATTTACAAATATTTTCTTCCATTTTGCGTGTGGTCTTTTGGTTTTCTTGATGGTATATTTGTAGCACAAAAGTGTTAAATTTTGATGAAATCAATTTGCCTATTTTTGCTTTGCCATTTTTGCTTTTGGTGTCACACCTAAGAAACCGTTACCTGACCCCGGTCAGTGCTTTGTCTTTAGTGTTTCGTAGCCGCCATTCTTACACCTAGGTTTGCAATTCATTCTGAATTAATCTCTGTGTGTGGTGTGAAATAGGGCTCCAACTTTACTTTTTTGATGTGAATATCCGTTGTCCTAGCACCATGTGTTGAAAAGATTATTCTGTTCCCACTGAACTGTCTTGGCCTCTGTCTGAATTCATTTGGGATGCTATAATGGAACACCACAGAACAGGCACTCATAAACAACAGACATTTATTTCTCAGAGTTCTGGAGAAGGGATGTCCAAGGCCAAGGCCCCGGCGGACTCGCTCTCTAGGGAGGGCTCCCCTCCCAGTCCACAGACAGCTGCTGCTTGCTGTGTCCTCGCGGGTGGGGGCAGCAAGGCAGCTCTCTGGGGTCTCTTTCGTAGGACACTGATCCCATTTGGGAGGAATCAGCCCTCATGACCTCGTCACCTCCCAAAGGCCCACGTCCAAATGCCATCACCTTGGGGGTGCGTGTTAACATACGAATTTTGGGGGAGGCACAAGCATCTAGTCTGTAACAGCATCCTTGCTGCAAATCAATTTTAGTGGTTTATTGTTGGGCTCTCAGTTTTATTTCGTTGATGTACACGTCTAGCCTGTGTGAGGAGATGTAATTTGGTCTTTATGCTGGAAACCTTAGACTGTTAAGGCACGCAGAGGTGTACGCTTTGGTACTTTGACCCGATCATGCATAGTTCAAGTTCTGGGGCCAACGTGCCTGACTCAGAATTTCAGCCAGAATCTGTTTGACCTTGAGCAAACTGTTCAACTCCCTAAGCCCCAGATTTTTAATCTGGAGAATAAAATGTACTGGACAGACTTGGCGGGAATTTAAGTGAGACACGCACGACAAGCGTGCAAATCACTCCGCATCGTGGCTAGCGTGGTCCTAGATCCCTAGTCGCGTGAGGTTGCCCTTCCGCTGTACAAAGGGCAACACAAAGGCTCTCAGAGATTGAGGAACTGTCCCAGGTCATGCAGAGAATAAAGAAAGAAGGTGAAATTTGAATCTAGGTCCATCTGACTACAATGCTGTTTTTCTCTCTGTTATCAGGCTGGTCCTGGTCATAGTCACTGCTGGTTTTGGAACTTGCCACCTTGTGGGAACAGGCAGCATTAACTAAGGCATCTGTGCTCAGTCAGTCTCTGGCAGCTGCGACCGGCACATGCTTCTCTCTGGGGTGGTCCCTCTCATAGACGACAGTGTCCACTCCTGCCTGGAATGACTTTTAACTGGCAAAGCGCAAAGACAAATGCTTCATGTGTTTGCCTGGGCCATGTGACGTGAATACACTGGGCACAGTCCCTGGCTTTAACGTGGCACACTCAGGTGCTGTTGAGAGCAAGGATGCTGCTGAGACCTGGGCTGGGAGCCAGGGCGGCTCTGCCGCTGAAGCCCGGAGTCTTGGGTGAACGCCTTCCCCTCACAGGCCTGTTCTCTCCATAAAACGAGTAGCTTGAATTAGATGTTATCCTGGGTACGCTCTGACTTTAAAATTCAAGGTGCCTATAAATATGACTAAGTGATTTTCACAACTATATTTAAAACTACATGAACAGACTAAAGGGTAGAAAAATAGCAATAATTTGGCTGTTTGAGTCACCATTGGAACTCAGTTTTTCAGGAAATATGATAAATTATAGAATTTTCAGAATGGCGTTGATAAGAGATTGACAAAATTACGTGTCTGTCATTGCAAAGTTACTTCCCGATACTTCCCTCGGGTGTTTCTTTGAATTTTTGCTCCATAGGGATTTTATGTTCATTGCCTATTAAATTACTGGGGAAAACTTGCAATGAAATTGTGAATAGTGTGGACATTTAAATGCTGAGTATGAAGGACTTTTCTGCCTCTGTAATTTTAGGAGACAGGCGTGTTCTCCCATGGTTTGCTTCAAAGAGTTCCTCCAATGGGTGCCACCCCAGTCAGAAATATTTAGGCAGCAAAAGCTGTCTGCATGATTCTTTAAAACACCCTATTTAATGCCACACAGGGATAAAACTTACCCTGTCCTCCTTTATTTGTAAAAATTAATCATTTTCCTCTCTTGTCGTACACATAGTGTTTACTTTATAAGGGCAGGAAATATAGAAAAAGAATATACTCTGTTATTCCATCTTCTGCAACTCTGAGATGATCAACATTGACAGCTTGTGGGACTTACTTCCAGGATAAACACACACAAACACAGGCCCTGCGTGAACACACACGCAACACTGGCACACACATGGGCACAGACACAAGCACACAGGAATGCAGACACTGACATACGTGTGTACTTACACTGTCAGAGAACAAGCTTGAATTTGTTGTGTACCTATGATTTTAACCAGCTTTTAAATATAATCATAAGTCATAAATACAGAATTGCTCGAGTTAATGGTTCAACTTTATAATGTTGTGAAAGGATGTGCATTCAGTAGAAACTGTACTTTAGGTACCGTGTGACCATTCTGTCCCTTATTTTCAGTACAGTGTTCAATAAATTACATGAGCTATTCATCGCTTTATTATGAGAAAGGCTTTGTGTTGGATGATTTTGCCCAACTGTGGGCTAATGTAAGTGTTCTGAGCATATTAAGATAGGCTGAGCTAAGCCATGGTTGTCAGTAGGTCAGTTGTATTAGATGCATTTTCAACCTAAGACATTTTCAACTTGTAAGTCGAGGAGCATTTGTACATAAATGCAAATATTTTGTGTTCTTATACTATATTAACTTAACAGCTATGTAGTACTTCATGTATATGTGATCATTGTTTTCAACCCCGTCCCCTCATCTTAATGTTTAAATAGCTTCCAGTTTATCATATGCATAGCACATCGCAGAGCGTATCTGTGTTAAACTGCCGGTTTTCCCAGGAACTAGCTTAGAGCGCAGATTCTCAGAGACCTTGGGTCAGTAGGTCTGTGGAGGGTTTGGAAGGACATGTATTTCCCGTGTGCTTCCGATGGATTCTGATGTAGCACCTGTGAAGGAGGTGTGACCCCTGCTGCCTTGGAGAGAGAGCAGCTGTGGTGTGGTCCGTTGCGCTGGCAGACTCTGCACCTTGGAGGGGCCGAGCGCAACAGGAGCACCTGCCTCCCAGGTGCCGTTGCAGGCAGCACGAAAGCACACTTGGGCTGTCTGCCTTATCACTAAACCTTCTTTCTTCCAGGGACCTCATTGAGGGAGAATCCAGTCTTCTCTGGTCACGTCGATACAGCATTTCAAGTAGCACTTAGCCCACAGGAGCACTTGGCTTGGTTCTTTTAGATGGGGCCACATCTCCTCTCAACACAACAAGATCCTTACCCTCAGATACAAAATGACCAAATGCCACAGACACATGGGGGCGGGTATTGATATAACGTCTGAAGTGTAGGCACAGACTGCACTAATTCTAATGTCTTTCAGTATAAAGATGACATACTAATAATATTTTATTAAAAAGACACAGCAGAGAATTTAGACTTGCACAAATAGAAGTAGATTTGCTAGTGTACCGTTTTGCCCTAATAGAGCATTTTTGGGAGTGTTAAGTGGGTTGATTTTTGGGTCAACAATAAAGCCACATCCAATCTGTGTCACAATTTAGACTTGCTGCAGACTCCCTCACGCAGGCCCAGCCCCACGCAGCGCCCGTGCAGAGGCCCCGGGAGACTTTGTTTCCGTCTCACCTCTGCCCAGTCACTGACAGGGTCACTGTGGGCGGGTCCTGAGCACTTTGCTTCCTCATCTCTAAGTGGAGGAGAGTCTGCTGGAAGATCCTGTGAAGTCTTTTTCTCCCATTTTGTCGTGCCATGGATTCATGAGAGCAAGTGCGTTTAAACATGTCGTCAACCAGTATGTTCATTATTTGTGCACAGTGTAGCACCAGCTGCTCATATCCTGCCCACAGGGGGATGCCCCACAAGGACGCAAAGGGGAAAACTAGGCTCAACCTCCCTCTATCGCCAATACACAGTCTGCAAACAGCAGAGTGGGGTCGGTGTCCCCTGTGCCTGGTGCCATAGCTCTTGAGTGCCTGCCTGTTCTGGGCACATCGCAGGGAGGGAGCTCGGGTCCCCTTACCCCATCCTGAGCCTCCTGTTGGCCGGCTCTTTCTCCTCACCCTCACTCACCTGCAGGATGGTACGGACAGAGTCCTGCGCGTCTGACGGGCCCCTCTACTGTCAGACTCTTTCTTTCCCCCATTCAGCTATTTCTTCCTTCTTTCCCCAAGTACCGAGCACTTGTTCACATGTGGTACCATGCCAAGTGCCGTGGGTAAGGTAGACCCAGCCTGTAAGCCCCAGCCTCAAAGACAGTCAAAGATAAATCATTTGTACAGGTAATCTTAATGCAAGGAAATGCTGCATACACTGTGGGAAAAGTTTGCTCCGAGATTTTGAAGAGGAGATGGGAAGAAAACTGAGAATAATATGTTGAGAAATCCCTGTGGTCCAGGCATGGGCACAGGGACTCATTCTGACAGCATGCTTGGAGGAGTGGACTTTTAGATTTGGCCTTGGACAATGTCCAGGGGTCGTTAGCAGAGCTTCGGTGGGAACAAACCCCTGGGACATTTCACTGGCCAAACTGGGAAGGGGTTGCCTTTTCTGGTTGACCTGCAGTTTGAGTAGTTCACCTACGTGACTGCAGGGAGGGGTTTCTAGGGGCTTGATCACATGAACTGGACTTGCTCGTGCTGCTATGGTGCTAGTTTCAGAGAAGCGGTAAGCAGTTCTGAGAGACGGCCTGTACAACACCGACAGTGACAGAATCTGTAAGGAGGACGGGGCTGGCTGCAGTTCATTAATAATCGCAATGTTCAAACTCATTAGCCTTCCCCAAATGCCTGTCTGTATAGAAAACCAAGCAATAACCAGGTTAAGCAAATATACGAACCTGTCAAGAGAGATGTAAATGTGACCTTAATTAATAAATTTGCCAACATGTCTTATCATCTCAGAGTCATTATCTGATCAGGCCTCCACTTTAATCTGCATGTGTATGTTTTCACACGCACAAGAAAACATACATCATGTGCATTAATGTTTGCATTTTTGCAGTGGCAAGTGATGCTGTACGTTTTGTTTTGTAATTTTTGGTTGTTCAAAAGGATCCAAACAGAAACGTGGTTTGTGGACCGCATACATCAAATGCGGAACCTTCTCTCTCTTGTTTACTGGCTAATCTCTTTGGGCAAATTACTTAACATTTTCTGACCTCAGGTTCCTGATCTATAAAATGCCTTCCTCATGAGGCTGTTGTGAGGTCTGAGGTAACATATAATGAAGTGCTTCCTACACACTTGGTACAAGTGAGTTCATAAACTTGGAAGGGGAGGGGCTCACGCATGTCCAGTCTCCACAGGGAAAGAATCCGGAAGGCCAAGCTGTGCCCACTAAGCTTTGTCCTGGTCCCAGCCAGCTGGTGGTCTTTGAAGCCAATTGTGTTAAAACCTAGGAAGTAAAGTGTGTTGATGCAACTCAAGAAGAGAGGGACTCACGAATGATGGATGTTGTCTCAAAAAATACTAAGCAGAGAGACTTGATAACCATACAGAGTTCAGTGGATGCATCCTCTGTCAGGAAATAGGATAATTCCTGTATTTAATTATGAAGGGCCCACAATCTTTCTGCCTGACATATTGGGTACTAGCAGACTGTTGCCATAGCAACCAAGCAAGTAACTGTAGCAGGTTAGCAAGCAGCAAAAAAAAAATCATTATAATATTTAAGAACCAAAACTTTAATATTTTATTTTCGTTACCATCACTGTGGTTTCTCTTCTTAACAGAATGGATTCCTGCTCTATAAATAGCATTGTTCCGCAGTGCTTTAGAGAAAGTGCTGTTGGGTTTATACTTTCGAAAAGATTAAAAGGATCATTTTGAGGAATTTAACTTTCATTTGGCTCTTTTCTGTGTGACGAAATCTGTGGTTAGTGCTACAACAAACATGCTGTCACTTAGCCTCTTGTTCCTGGGGAGGCTAAGCTGTGCCTGCTGGGAGCTGTTTACCATCGGGGTGCTGAAACTAGAGGCTCACAGAGAGTGCTGCGAAGTGTCTCTTGGAAGCTTCCTTAGTTTTTTTTTTTTTCCTGATTTGAGCAGAGGCGTGTGTGCACACAAAGACACACACACAGATCGATGGATAAAAGTCATCTGTGGTCATGTGTGTATTGAAACCCAGTATTTAAAATGCCGTGTCACTCTTTTAGTGAATTGCATGATTGGCTTCACATCTTAGATTTGTGGTTAGCTATTGTTATTAGGCTTTTAGGCTTGTTTCATCATATAAACCTAAGGTAGTCATACTGTATATTTGAATATATGTCTGCAAATACCTTATATTGTCCATGGGATGCATTGTCGGTCTAAAAATTAAACGTGCACAGAAATTTATCATCTCTCTCTTGGATTGTATGCTCAGAAATGATCAAATAATGATTGACTGCTTAATTTAAATAAAACGAAGCAATATTCTCAGCACGAATTTAAATTATTTGGAATCTTTGGATTTATGATTTTGCATTGTGTTGGTATTGTGCTATCTGTATTGGTCATGATGGAAAAACCTTTTTTGGAGACTGTGACTAATTTAATTTTAAATAATCAAACTGTAAGGAGAAACCACAACTTACCTAGAAAGATTTCTCATTATCAAATATTTTCAATGATGCTTTTTATTTGTTTTATAAAAAGCACTAGAACAAAATAAAGACACCCTTCTTAGCCAGTGGCACCCAAAATAGTTTTTTCTTCACTAAACAGTAATTGCATTTACACAATTGAATATACTTTGCTTCTACAGCAATAAATGTTGAGGTCACATGCTTAGAAAAACAGACATGTTATGATGTCCATTTCAGATGTTTATAAGGGATCAGCTTTCCAGAACATTTCACAAGAGCCAAACCTATGGAACAGACATTTTGTTAAGGGTGGCTACTAACAGCATGTATTGTGAGAACACGTTTCCTTAAGTGTCTGACTATGTGACGATGTGATGAAATCATCTAAACATAGGGGGGGTTTGCTGATGGTTTGGAACAGATGAGATACATTTAAGGGGAGACAAAAGAAGATTTATTAATAACTTTAGCTTCAACTTATTAAACTGGCAAATTTATGTCCTTTTTTTTGTTTTCAGTCAGAGACACGGTGATTTGTAATCACTGAATCTCTTTAAGTCTCTTCTTGCTCTAAATATTAATGTGATAAGTGATCTAAGTTCTCTATCCATGGATGTGTTAAGCTTTATCTGGTTTAATGTTTGGGTGAGGTAATGCATTTTTCTACTTAACTTCTGTATTTATTACTTATAAGAGATTTTACATGTGGATTATTTTATGAAAGTTACTTAAAGTTTTGAAATTTTTACTGAAAAGTTTTTTCTTTAAAATCTGTGAAAGTACTCAATGTGAGAATAATTTTGACCCTAGAACACACAGGGTTACCATTAGATATGCATCTGGTTATGACAAATTGAAGCTAGCCATTGGTATAACATAGGTGATTAGGAAACATGAATTAAAATGCATGCTAACGCAGGTAAATTTGGATTACATACAGTTCATGCTAATCCAAAGTTTTAAATGCTGCATGTATTTCCAAATCATATTCGCTTTGTAGCTATATAAATGAGGGCATAAATCTTTAATTGACTATCCTTCCTTCTGTAGCATTACCTTAGGAATTACCCTAGAATTCTGCAGTTTGTTTATTGTCTTGGTAACTTACTGGCTATACTGTACCTTGACTTCTTACATCTACCTCTGAGAGATTAGAAATCTGTGTTTTACACGTCAGCGGAATGTTTCTGGTGGGTGTAAGCAGGAGCCAGGCAAACAAGACAGCCTCTGGCATAATTCCTTCTGAATGGAGTTTATTTGTGAACAGCTTGTGGCCTTTCATCTTTGAGAATTGTGACTATGTTCATTGATACCAACACTAGAGGTGTTACCAAGAGAACAAAACGAAGATAATCTTTAATTTAATGTAGCAAAACAAAGTACTTGTGGAAGCTTTGATGTTTAAGGCTGGAGAAATACGGCAGGTGTTGAGATTCTAGCTCTTTTATTTACCGATTCTTAAATCCTAGGTTTTATAGTAGGACCCAGATGCAAGGCTGTGTAAAACATGGCAGCTTGTTTTCCTTTATTTGTGTTTCTGCACGAATCCGTGATTACAACAGAAACTCTGCTAACCGTGTGCTTCAGGTAAATGTAGCAGTTTCGAGAAGAATAGAGGTTACGTGGCTTTACGATGTTCCCCAGAATGTGGTTGTGTGGAGTCATCACTCATGGGGAGGTGACTTTGTTGCCCATTTGGCCAACTTAGCAGCGAGACGTTGTCACCATTTTGCTATCACTTCCTTCTGGGACCAAGGCGTTGCTTTGCGAGTACTGGTTGTCACTTACTTTGTGCTAAGAGAATAACCCTGAGTTCCCATATGAACCCAGTGCTAACCGCGTGCCAGAGATTGGCCCCATCGCTGCAGCAGCCCATGTTAAGTTCTCAGCCACTATCTGACATCAGGTTCTAAATTTTGCGTTAACCAGTTAAATCCATCAATGTAATTCTGAGCGTGGCTTTTAACATCTCCTTGTGCAACAGTTCTCGGATCAGCCTTGTGCAGTATCGAAACAACCTCGGCGGCTGTGTGTAGTCCAGTAGTGGGGGCTGATGTGTCAACAAAGAGGAGCTTAACATGGTAGGTAGACTGGCTTGTTGGGGTTAGTTGAAATCCAAGTTTACAGTCGCCAACTGAGTGGGTCATTTAACCTCTCACTGATGTGGTGCTTAAATAACAGTTGTTTTAGTCACGTCTAAGAAAGACTGGGTTTCTTATAATACAGATAGGTTAAGAACGTCAATCAATGGTAGAAGTGCTCTTTCAGGACCACCCCTCAGAACACATATTGGGCACCAAGCAGCACTTTGACAGAACTCACGCATGTCACCTGATACCTTAGAGCGCCAGCTGCCCTTGGTGTCATGCCCAACTGTGTCTGCCTCAACAGACCTCACCAAAACCGGTATTCAGAAGCTTAGAAAGTATAACTGCAACCCAGCAAACCTTTGTTTAGTGTCCCAGGGCCATGCCTTGGGACAGATGCCGGCACACACAGCGGCGTCCGCTTCTGCGAAGGCAGGCAGAGTGCGCTGGGCCAAGCCAGTGCCGTGAGCCACCTCAGGCCGCCCCGCTCTTCCTGCTGTTCTCGCCTTGCGGTTTGAATCTTGTTCTCCTCGGTCACTGGGAGGAGATCCTCGCCCGTCCTGCCCCCTCCCTGGTCACTGGATCATCGGGGCCTTCCTCAGGGACTGGAGTCTGTGGTTTGAAGAGTTCTCCACAACGTCAGACTTACGTTTTAGGTGCTGGAACCGAATAAGCACTTGGGGATGTTTCGGGGGGTGTGCGGCTGTGTTAGTTTCCCGTGGCTGCCGTAGTGACGTACCACGGATTGGGTGGTGTAAGACAACAGAAAGCTATTCCTTTGTGGTTCTGGAGGCCGGAAGCCTGCAGCCAGGGTGCCCGCAGGGCTGGTTCCTTCCACGGGTTCTGAGCGAGAGTCCGTTCCTTTCCTTGCTCAGCTTTGGGTGGGTGCCTGGCCCTCGGCTCTGCGTGGCCTCTGCCTCTGGCTTTCCTGATGTCTCTCTGTGGGTCCCTGTCTCCTCTCTTCTTATGAGGCCTGCCGTAGTCCAGAGGGTCTCCTCTTGGGGTCCTTGGCTGACTGTATCTGTGACGGCCCTGCTCTGAGGAGCCAGGTGGATGTGGACGTCAGGGACACTGCTCAGCCCCCTGCAGCAGTGATGGCGCCTCGCTGAGGGCCACAGCCGCCTGTCCCTGAATCCTGGGCGGCCTTTCTCCGCAGAGGCCGTCTGTGTGGTCCGTGTCTGCACGTGTTCCAAGACGAAGCACAGTTTCATTCCTGGGAGAAGCTGCCGTGTCGGGGGAGCAGATTCAGATGGGCTCAACTCCCCGACGGTCTGGGGACTGGGGGGAGGAGCCCTGGGCTTATTTCCCAGTTCGTTGTGTAATGGACGCAGGTGTCTGTGAACTGCACGTGGATTTCAGCTTGCGGGTTCTGCTCCGTGCTGGGCCCATCAATTCCCGGAAGTGAGGATAAGGGCAAACCCTCGAGCCAGTGGAAACACTGCAGCTTTACAGCGTACATGGTTGACCCGCAGGTATGTTTTCTGCGATGTGCTGGTCTCATTCGGTCTGTAAACCTGGTGTCTTCATTCACCAGCCAGTCCTGTTAGTGGTGAAGTGAGCTGCGTGGGTCACTGGAGAATGAGGGGGGGTTTCAGAAGTTTTATTATGAAAATATGCTGAATACCTCCCTCACCCTCTCCATGCCAGCCCAGATTTGATTTCTACCTCCGGCTTTCTCTGTGGGCTCGGTGATGTCAGGACTAAGGTGCGTGCAGCAAAACATCTCAGCTCGTTGGCCGTCCCACGTGTCCATGTGGAGTAAAATGCTGTGCTGGGAGTTAGGGTTTCAGTTCCTGGACAGCTTTGCCATCCGTGACTTGTGAGAGGGTCCCGTTGCCTCTCCTGTCCTGCATCCCTCCCTCCCTCCATGGAGTTATTGGTGTAAGGCGTGTGCCCCGTCTGTGGAGCCGGATGGAGTGTGGGCAGCTCAGTCCTCAGACCTTCGCCGTCCACAGAAAGTACCTCGTGACCTTCTGCCCGGCAGCGGCCGTGGAGGGCTGTGCCACAGACGCCCCGCTCCTGCTCCCTCTCCCTGCCTGGAACTGGCTCTCGCTCCCTGGCCAGGAGTGGCTCGGAGGTCAGAGCGAGCCGTGAGAGTGGAGGCCTCTTTCCTCTCCCTTTGCAACTTTTCAGACACCGGGGAGCACGCAGCCTCTTCGCGGGAAGCCTCGCTGTGTGGACGGGGCCTCTGAGCACCTGCCCACTCGCTCTTATACAGACCCTGTCGTCAGTGCGGTGACGCTCCCTAGGAAGTTGCCCATTTATGGCTGCTCGAGCAAATGATATCATCACAATAGGTGGCTCCTGCCTAAATAGGGATCATTTGTGAAATGAGATTATAGACATTTATCTGAAAAAGCAGGACACAGAAGCACCTGCTTTCTGTAATTGATACCCCGGGGAGGGCGCTGCACGGTGATTAAAGCATCCGTCTCCACGGCTAATGCTATTACGGGAGGCGAGCCTGCCTCTCCCGGTCTGTGCCAGGCAGCCCCCACATCCACACAGCTCCAACTCCAGATCCACGTTTTCTCTTGTGCTTGGATATATGGGCCATGCATCGCATCCCATGCCTGCCGCCCTGCTGCAGTGAGCTTGTTTGCAGAGCCCTGTGGCAGCCCAGGCAGAGCTGAGCCTGGCCGGAGCCCCGGGTGCACACTTGGCCTCCTCGGCCTTCTCCCTCGCGGCGATGCCGGCGCTCCCGGTGCCTGCACGGCACCCTGTCTGCTGAGCAGCTTCTGCCCTTTGCATTTGGATGCTGCAGACGGTGCAGCACGAGTCTTGCCTCGGTAAGTCAAGGATGACTCATTTCTCACTTTCCCTGCCTTGCATGTAGACTTGCACTGGTGCGGTGGCATCAGGCTGACAGCACCGAGCTGACTAGCCCCCAACTAGTGAATCTCTGGAGCTGCTGTCCCCTCGGCACTTGCAGCATGTTTTCCGCTGCCCTCTCTCCCAGGGGGCTGTACTGCTTTGATAAGTACAATACTCATCTCCTGACAGTCATTGTGACAGCGGCGGGGGACCAGTGTTCTGCAATCCGGGAGTGTCTTGATTGCCATGGAGGGTCTAGGGGAAAGGTCGTGCACAGCAGTCTGGAGCCACAGCGCTGTGATTCTGAGAAGACAAGTTCTGTCTTCAATTAACCATTATCCCCACGATGACCAAATGCCGGAGCAATTTGTAATGCACGAATGTCCCGGCTCTCTCTTGTATTTTAGCAAAGATGCAGTGGCCGTGCGCTGGGCTCAGAATCCCTTTGGGAATGAGTAAATCCAGGGACCTGCAGTTATTAAAACCTGTGTTTCTGAATGCAAGCAATGGAGAGAGAAGCCCGTGGAGACAGCTTCCTTTGTAACGCCGAGTGCAGGAAAGATCGGGTGCCTCTTTCCAGCTGCATTAAATAGGATCAAAGAAAAGCGAGAAGATGTTTGGCTGAGATGCTGTGAAGTGCTGCCATGTATTTGTCATTAAGACCGAGAACCTCTTCAAAAGCAGGAGATTCCCGTATTTAGCTGACCAAGTGACTGCCCTCTGTTTTGTAGGAAGAGACAGGGCTAAGTGTGATGAGAATTGCTGAGGCTTTAGAGGAAGCATGTTTCCGAGTGCACACATTCTGCCCAGGGTCCCTGCGAGCCCCAGGGTCACTGGCTTCTGCCATCCACAGAGGGCTTTGGCGGTGGGGAACTTTGTAACAAGTGACCGGCACTTGCATGTTTTAAAAGGTAAAGGTTAGGCATTTTTGTGGGGGTTTTTCTTCTCGTGCTTCTTGCCTTACTGTGCTGATATTTCTTTTTTTTTTTTTTTTTGCCTTTACCTTGTGCAAAAATATGTACCTCTTTAAATGGTAGTGTCAGCCCCTTTCTAATGAAATAGAATGTCAGTAAAGAGATTTGCTGTTGACTCAGGCATCTAGGTAATTACTAGCTTTAAAAGTTTCTGTTCTAAATGACCAACATGTCTTACATGGAGATGCTATACTCAGTGCAGCACTGGGCATGGCCAATGAGATGCTGTTCTTGGCTTGTCCATATTTAGGTGGCATCGACTGTTTCATTCATAATTTTGTCCCCACAGCTTGGGTGCATCTCCATGCAGAGGGTTAGTGTTAAAGCTGTACATTTTGTGACCTTTAACTTGTTCACAAAATGGAACGAGCCAGTGGGGCTTCCCCAGCCTTGTGAATCACACTTTTATTTAGCAGCAAGTGCGTGTGTACCCAGCCAGGATCACGTACACCAATGTCACTCATACCGGGGTGACACGATTGCCCAGAAGAACAATTGGTGACACAAGCCTTTAGTGGGGTTTGCGGCCCAAGGCACAGGGTTTTACTGGTGGTGATACACGCAGGAGGTTTTGGGTCTCAGGGCAGTCAGACGCCTGTCGGCCTCACCGTGACTGGTCCACTAGCTCAGTTCTGGCCCCCAATTTGCAGTACTTACTCGATAACAAGGGTTAGCAAGTCGTGAGTGTTGCTTTTTATTTTTGACCAAATCAACTTACTTATGGTTAAAACAAAAGTGGGTAACTGGAAGTAAGTTATGCACAGGAACAGTGTTCCAACTGGAAAAAAAATGTACACACAATTCATTAAACACCACGGCAACAGATTTTTTTATAACCAAAGCAGGACTCTGAGCATGTTCCATATTTGTTGGGTAAACTTTCATTCTCCACTCAAATTTTATTTAACCAGCATCAGTAACTTCAAAACCACATGCATTTTTGTTTTCTAAAGCAATATCAGTTTTATCTAAATGCTACTTAATCTGGCAGCTTTCTTTCCCTTCAACAAGTGAGTCTTCACATTATCAAATTTGCCGTTCTCTAAAAGGTTGTGTCAACGCAGGCTGAATGTGAACTCTCAACATACTGGACGTAGAAAATCGAGCTCTGCTGATGATTAATAAAAGGTTAAAGTGTTTCCTCTCTCCTTTCCTTCTGGTGCGTGCTGCAGAGCACAGACGGTCAGTGGGAACAGGAGAAGGACCCTCCCACCCACACAGACACGCACACCGGCCCATCAACATGCAACCTAGAGAACGCACTTACGGAGCAGGGAGGGTGGACGCAGGGAGAGCACGCGATACCGCGGGAGGCATGGGAGGCGGTTTCAAGAGGCCGCCGTGTGTGTGCAGTTCTGTTGGTGTGTAAGTGTTGAGATGCACCCAGACACCCACACACCGCGTGCCTTCCTCTCCCAGCGCACAGCATGTGCAGGGGTATTTCTGAATAAACACACCTCCACACACTAATTGTGCACTTCCCTTATCACTCTGCCGGCTTAAAATATAAAGCTGTTCATCGCCAGGCTTTTGTGCACACAACCCGGCAGTCATTGACGCTTGTGTCTGAAACTCTGACTCAGTCAGGTCTTCTCAGAGACATAGCAGTTGCCAGAAATTTGATTATGGGATCATTATTTTATTCATCACGCTATTTCACAATAACCACTGGTAGTAAGATTAGCATTTTTCATGTGACTGACATCAAGAAAACTGTCGTAACGTTTCTGTTTAGAGAACAGTTGCTGTGAAATGCCTTTCTGTCCACATGTGTGTGTTGGAGCTGCCCTGTGCTCGGTGGAGACTGGAAGCAGCATGTCCACGAGGAATCCACGGTTTCTGTCTGTATCACGTGGCGTAAAGCATTTTGCTTCCACTGTGTGGGTGAGGGCGGAATGTACTTCAAACCACTGGCCTCTGAGTAGCACGGTCACGTATCTTGAGAATGCCCACACCGTTGATTTTCAGATATCTAACAGCTGCGTGTGTGCCTCCTTTCCCTTGGGGTCGTCAAATGCCTCTTACACTTGTCTCCTTTCTAACTTGCTGCCTCCCTCAAAGACACTCGCACCCGTCTGGGGCGGGTTCGAGGCCGAAGCTCACCATTTCTGCTTCTCCCATGAAGTGCATTGTTTGTCCCTTGTGGGAACAGTTCAGAGACAGAGAGTATTGGTTTTTAAAGTTCCCAAATAGTCGTATAGGACAGTCTGTCTGTGTAACTCGGATTCCAAGGATTCCAGGAAATCTTTTTGGTGTATTTGTTTTCACAAGTTGCTGTTCACCGTTTCAGCCTGTGAGAGGAAATGGCTTTGCCCCGCTTGGTTCTCCTGGTCCCGCGGAGGAGGGGCCGCGTGTCTGGAGTCCCGCGTCCGGCTTGAGTGTGTGGTTTCCAAGGGCGCTGGTGTTCATGACGTGCATCCCTCGGACGCGGGTCTGTTGCTGGTTCCAGGTGTGGGTCAGGGTCGAGGAGGACAGCCTCCCCGCTCCACACCAAGGTCACTGTCCTCGGCCTACACATGTGGTGCTGTCCACCCGCGCTGCGCAGGGTGGTATTGGCAGAGCACCTCTCAGCTACACTTCACCCTCACTTGCAGCCACGTCGTGGCCTGTGTGCGGCTGCAACTGTTTAAATGCCCATTTTGCAGATAAGAAAGCCAAGACTCATGTGGTTGATTGGCCTAAAGTGTTTTAGGTACCCAGCAAAATTAAGTGGGCAGTATAGACAGTTCCCATAGACCCCTTGTCACCCCTCCGTGGGCCCCCCTCTATCAGTGTCCCCCCAGGCCAGTGCATTTGTGGCAGTCTGTGGACCTGCCCTGACAGGTCATTGCCACCCAGTGTCCACGGTGGGTGTGAGGGCTCACGCCGGGGTTGTGCGTTCTGTGGGTTTGCACAGACGTGCAGTGACCTGCATGCACCACTTACTGGGACACGGACTGTCTCACTGCCCTGAAACCCTCCGTGCTCCACCTGCGCATCCCTCCCGGCACTAACCCCTGACACCCACTGATCTGTCACTGTCTCCACAATTTTGCCTTGTCCAGAACGTCCTGCAATTGAAATTGTAAACTGTGAAGCCTCTTCAGACAGGCTTCTTTAGTTGGTAATATGCACGTAAAGTTCCTCAGTGTCTTCATGGCTTGAGAGCTTGTTTCTTTTCAGCACCGACTAGTATTCCACTGTCTGATGCACCACAGTTCATTCACCTGCCGAAAGACACCTTGGATGCTTCCAAGTTTTGGCCATTGTGAATAAAGCCACTATAAACGTCTGTGTGTGGGTTTTCGCGTAGAAATTGGTTTTCAGCTCATCTGGGTAAATACCAAGAGCACAGTTGCACTGTGTGTTAAGAGTGTGTTTAGTTTTGTGAGAAACTGCCAGACTGTCCTCCTCGGTGGCTGCACCACTGTGCGTTCCCCCAGCAGGGACAGTTCCTGCTGCTCTGTGTCCTTGTCAGCACTTGGTGTTGTCCGTGTCTGGGTTTTAGCCATGCTCATAGGCATGTAGTGGTGTCCAAGGTGTTCTCACTGGCCAGCAGTGGTTCTGTCTCTGCATCCTGCGCTGATTTTTCTACATTCTTAGGTGGAAGGAAGGAGGGAAAGAAGGAGGGAGGGAGGGAGGGAAGAAAGGAAGGAGGGAAAGAAGGAGGGAGGGAGGGAGGGAAGAAAGGAAGGAGGAAGGGAGGGAGGCAGGGAGGCAGATGAAGAGAAGACGCAGCCGGGCGAGGGCTGCCGATCACCACGGAGCCTGGCGGGCTCGTGGCAGGTGTCCTCCCAGAGGCACTTTCCTGTGAGTGTTCCCAGAGCAACAACCGACTTCCTCTCCCCGAGCTTATCTTTCAAGATGATGCCCCAGGAATGAGGATTTTTGTGAAAGAAGATGAAGGAATGGGTCAGGTGTAGTCCCTGCCTGCTGGGCTCGGGCAGGGGGAGTTCTGCTCTGGCTGTTTGAACTCTGCTGGGCCCAGACCTTGAAAGACTCGCAAGGATGTGCCTGGTGGAAATGAACTTCCAGCAACAGAAACAAACATTAAAAATTCCCTGCTGAAATATGACGGATAGCGCTGCTCTGAGTCAGGGACACACGCATTTGTTGCAGCTGACATGGTGACAACATTTTTAGTTGCCGGGAGAATGATGTTGGCTGGACAAATATTTGTGGAGGTGTGACTGGTCCCCACCGTGTTTGCCAAGGCAGCCGCCGCGCACTGAAGCCTGGCGGGCGGGGCGGGGGCAGAGCTGGCCCCGCGGGCAGATGGGTGGGCCGGCAGGGGCCCCTCGGGCGATGGCTCCCACGCCCTGGGCCTGCTGCACAGTGTCCCCTCAGCCCCTGAGGTCAACTGTAACGTTTGTAGAATGACATAGAAATGAGGTGAAGCAAACTGGACTTGAGTTTGGATTTAGTGGTGTCTGGGAGAGCGGCGGGACCTACGGATTCACGCAGGACTGAGCTCTGCTGTCCTTCCACCACGGGTTTGTCACTGCTCCTAGAAGTTGTCTGCTGTTTAGAAATGGCACCCTTCGTCCATAATAACACATAGGCTCATAAGCATTATTTTAATGTGATGTCATTAGCATAAAGCTGTAACTGTAATAGAAATTGTTGGGGCTCGCAAAGCACGGAGCGCCGGCGGGAGGGCTTGGGCTCCAGCGTCACATCTGGTTTTCCCAAGATCAGATGGGGCCTCGGTGTGCATTTCACAGGGTGGGTGCAGGGGGAGGAGTCCTCGAGGGGCTTCCCAGGTCTTCGAAGAGGTGACGGCTGAGCTGGAGCCTAGGCCTCAGTTTTCCCTCCAGATTGAACCCCCAACCCCACAGCGGTCCCTGGGGGAAAGAAGGAAGGGACTTAAAATCAAAGTGCAGCAAACACACAGTAAGCTTTGGAAAATGTTTTGTTCTTGTACTTAAAAGTATATCTTTCTGATACTGTGCATATTTAAATATTTTTTCCCCCAAGTCTTAAGATTACTTTCTGAAAAACTCCACTTCAGGAAACTCTGAGAAGGTGTCAGGGCTTCTTCTTCAACTTTTCGCTCAGTGCTATTTGATTTAAACTGATCTGTGAACTCAGAGCTCTTTCCTTGGCCTCCTTCCCTGGGTTCTGTTTGGCCTCAAATTGGCTCAGCCCCGCCAGGACAGTGGGGCTTGATGTTGGTGGGGGTCTGTGGGTTTTGCATGCAGTTTGGGGGATTTTCTATCCTCTGCTGTGCGTCCCATCAACGTGTAGCCCAGAAATTGGTGAAAGCCGTGAAAATCAAATACACATCCTTGGTATTCTGTGAAATACCGCATATGTAAGAGTTGGGCTTTTTGGACTGTGCAGTGTTGGCTTATTTTCTGAACAGAAATACCACTTAAAAGGTGCAGCTTCCACACACCCGCACGTGTGCACACACACATACACACATATGCACGTGTGTGTATTTCCTTTCATTACAGAGAAGACAGGGAGGCAAAAGTTAGCCTTTGAAGTTTTGTTTCCCACAGCTGAGACTTGGGAGGAAGGAAGGAATTTGCACTGGAAGGACCATGCTGGCTTTCCACGCAGGGGACCGTCCGCCACCCTGAGATGGGCTGTGACTGGTCTGGCCCAGCTCATGGGCCGTCACTGCCATGCCCCAAAGCAAGTGCGAGCACCTTGGGCCCCAGAACCAGGAGGCCCAGAAGAAGCACCTTCTAAGATCCAGTGATGCTCTGACGGTGCCTTTCAAAGTCAGAGGGGCCCTCAACAGATAGCGTGCTGCCGGCGAAATGCAGCGTCAGCCACTCTGGAGCGGGAGCACCCGTGTTTCTGCAGTGAGAGCTGCACCTCGTGTGGGCTCCTCTGCTGGCTGCAGGTCCACTCTGCCCCGCAGGCTGAGGCAGCTGCAGAGCAGGGAGACCAGGCTGCAGGTGGGACTGTGGACACTGTCCCCTTGCAGAGAAACCCGGCGTGGAGCTGGAGTCCACTGTGGCCGTCTCTCCTGGGCATAGCGGTGACCACCGTGCTCAGCACCCGAGGAAACCCACAGATACCCACGTGGCTCCCTTGAGGTCAACCTCCGTGGGCAGCCCCTGCGGTGAGCAGCCTCCTCGTCTGCACCTCGGGTGGCACGACGCAGCCTCACGTGCGCTGGCTGGCGCGGGCAGAGGGCCGTGTCCTCGGCTCCGACCCAGCAGAGCCTCCTCTCCCGACGTCCAGTGCCAGAGCACGTCAGGTTGTCTTCGTTCTTGCGCACCTTTCACGAAACAGCGAGGCCGCTTCCCTCCGCGTGCTTGTTTCTGTCTGATAGTTCTCACCTGCGGCACTCAGTGATCTGGCTTTTAAAGTTTATCTTTCCCTAAGTGTTCGTAAATACCGTCCAACCTACCAGGACAGTCTGCGGAAACCTGGCTCCAGGGTGTGTGCAGCTTAGATTTTTCTTCCTAGCATGCGTGTGTGTGTGT
>CAUYRT010040230.1:0-11887 GCA_963574885.1 Lepilemur ruficaudatus
GCTCACGCCTGTAATCCTAGCACTCTGGGAGGCTGAGGTGGGTGGATTGCTCAAGGTCGGCAGTTCGAAACCAGCCTGAGCAAGAGTGAGACCCCGTCTCTACCATAAATAGAAAGAAATCAATTGGCCAACTAAAAAATATATAGAAAAATTAGCCAGGCATGGTGGCACATGCCTGTAGTCCCAGCTACTTGGGAATCTGAGGCAGAAGGATGGCTTGAGCCCAGGAGTTTGAGGTTGCTGTGAGCTAGGCTGACGCCACGGCACTCTAACCCAGGCAACAGAGTGAGACTCTGTCTCAAAAAAAAAAAAAAGACTCTCTGGCCGGGCGCAGTGGCTCATGCCTGTAATCCTAGCACTCTGGGAGGCCGAGGCAGGCAGATTGCTCAAGGTCAGGAGTTGGAAACCAGCCTGAGCAAGAGCGAGACCTCATCTCTACTATAAATAGAAATGGACAACTAAAAAAGTATATATATATATATATATATATATATATAGAAAAAATTAGCTGGGCATGGTGGTGCATGCCTGTAGTCCACTACTTGGGAGGCTAAGGCAGGAGGATCGGCTGAGCCGATTTTGAGGTTGCTGTGAGCTAGGCTGACACCATGGCACTGTAGCCTGGGCAACAGAGACTGTCTCAAAAAAAAAAAAAAAAAAGGCAAATAAATAAATAAAAGTTATTGAAGTTCTCAGGGTATTTCCATGGTCAATTCCCTCTTCATACTTGCCTCCTATTCCCCGTGCTTCAAACCACCACCACCATTAGTCTTGTTTTCTTTTTTTAAAGATATTCTTAAATATTTAAGTTTAAAATTAAGTTGCTCCTTGAATTTACTCTCTCTCTCCTTTGTTTCCTAGATACTGGCTCCAATACTACAGAATGAATAAAAAACAATGGCTTTTTTATGCTATCTTCTATTATTATTCATCACTTTTTGAAGAGAAGCATAGAAGAGACTTTTTTTTAATTTATTCTAGCATTGCAGAAATGACTACACTGTGTTATATGAAAATTCTAGTAGAAAGAAGCTTATAACTCTGTAGCCTCTTACCTTACAGCTTCTTACCGCATGAAAAAACATAACTTTTTTTTAATGACAAATCAAAACTTGTTGCCTTCCTAAGAATATTCTTTAATAAACTCATTTTAAAACTCTGTGTGAGTAATGACATTAGATAAGCATTTTGAAAAAGTACCATGTTCCTTGCAAAGGAAATTAGAAAATGCATTAATTTCAATAAAGTCATGTTACTTTTGTTGATTGTAACTTGATCTCATGAAAGCATCAGCAGGGGCAAAACCAAATTCTGGATAGAATTTTACTAAGAAAATACCTTTTTTAAAGTACAAAACCAAAGGTAATCATTGGTATGAAAAGCCCAAATACATCTTGATTAGGAAAACTTAGACAATCCTTAGGTTCAATAACAAAAACAAAAAACATTCCAAACAACATAAAATAGTCCTATTTGACAGGTCAAATGATCTACATCTGACAAGTTATTAGACTTTCAATAAAAAATCCTAAATGTCTGACACGATTCCGGATCTTTGTATAATTAGCTGGCCCTTTTCATCATTTAGTAAGAGTAGGCTCTTGACAGCCCCATGCTGGGTCAACCCCAGTTCACTGCTAGTTGAGTGTTCTTAAGCTACTACAGAGAGATGAAAGGTCACCTTTTTTTCCTCTGCTGATAACCTGTTAAAATGATAAACAGCTCCTCATATTGCACAGTCCAGTACTTGGACTGTGTTGCACCTGTTCTCAGTAGGAGAAGCATGTTGTTAATATATATACTAAGTAACGTTTTTAAGCAAAGCTCAAGTCTAAGCAGCATAGAAATGAGACTTGTTTGTAGGATAATAGCCAACATTTACTTTATTACATGTGAAAGTAAGTGTTATTTGTGTTACAGATACTATTTTGGCTAGTCCTCACAACAGCACTAGAAAGAAGTTTATTCCTTTTTTACAGATTAAGAAGGATAAGTTATTATCCAAGGAAAACATTCATTCACAAATGCTTATTAAACTCTTGTTATGCCAGACACACAGACTAGAAGATATTACAAGACATCTGTAAGGTGTAGTTCAACCCAGCCTTTTCCTTTAAGTGTAGTTATGTACTTCCAAGTGATCTGTACTTAGGGTTTTGCTCAGCATGTTGAGTGGGAGGCTGTCCTGTAACAGGACAGGTCTTTGTTTAAGGCTGATTAAACGTGGGTCTGTTCTAATACTTAAATACTGGAGTACACATATGGAGAACTGGCATGGAATGCCTAGGATTTTAACTATATTCCATCAGTCGAAACCATTTTTCTTGTTTAGCTTGTTTAGCTTAGCCACCATAGACGCTATGGCACGCTAGCCCAGGCAACGGAGTGAGACTCGGTCTCAAAAAAAAAAAAAAAAAAATCAGAATATCACTTAAGGAGCAAGTCATGGTTTAACATATTGCCACATTAGGAAAAAAATTTTTTTCCTTGGGGCCATGGTGTTTTACTATGAAAATAGAATAAAAACTTCAAAAACAAAATGATCCTTTCTAATTTAATGAATAGTTTATTTTTTGTTTTCTGTTCATGAGTTATATGCAATGCAATCCACATTGTTAGAATTGTTTATATTAACTATAAGAATATGAACAAGTAAGATTTTCACAAACCAATTGCAGGATTTTGCCCAGGGGACCAACCCATCACACGTGTGCTGCAGCATGGCAGCATGAGTTGCCTGCACACCACGTGGCTCTCAAGGTAAAGAAACGAATGAGTTATGTATGCCCCATGAGGCCCCAGGCTCAAAACTAGCCTGAGTTAAATACAACTCACATGGCAATTAATGTGTTAAACTTTTTTCCTGTTATTAACAGTCACTGAAATCTTTTTTTTTTTTTTTTTTTTAAATAAACAGAGTCTCACTCTGTTGCCCAGGCTAGAGTGCCGTGGTGTCAGTCTAGCTCACAGCAACCTCAAACTCCTGGGCTCAGGCGATCCTTCTGCCTCAGCCTCCCGAGTAGTTGGGACTACAGGCATGCACCACCATGCCCAGCTAATTTTTTCTATATATTTTTAGTTGGCCAATTAATTTCTCTCTAGTTTTGGTAGAGACGGGGTCTCGCTCTTGCTCAGGCTGGTCTCAAACTCCTGACCTTGAGCTATCCACCAACCTTGGCCTCCCAGAGTCCTAGGATTCCAGGCGTGAGCCACCGCGCCTGGCCTGATATAAACCTTTTTGAGAACAGAGATAGAAACATATTTCTCCCAAAGGAGAGTAGGGTGATCAATCAGATATGTATTAGATTTTTGTTTTGTATTAAAGCCAACCTTTGAATGGTATTATTCGAGGAAAACATTCATTCACAAATGCTTATTAAACTCTTGTTATGCCAGACACACAGACTAGAAAAACTACAAAAGATCTGTAAGGTGTAGTTCAACCCAGACTTTTCCTTTAAATGTAGTTATGTACTCCCAAGTGATCTGTACCTAGGGCTTTGCTCAGCATGTTAAGTGGGAGGCCATCCTGTGACAGGACAGGTCTTTGTTTAAGGCTAATTAAACGTGGGTCTGTTCTAATACTCAGACAGTAGAGTACTCACACGGAGAACTGGCATGGAATGCCTAGGATTTTGACTGCATTCCATCAATCGAAACCAGTTTTCTTGTTTAGCTTAGCCACCATACATACACACCTCTGCTTTTGTCTTTGCGGGGATGCAGAAGTCAAAGCCTGACATTTCTTCCTGTTAATTCTAATTACTTGCATACACATCACGTGACTGACACTTGCACTGTTTGGTGTGTGCCTTCTAATTTCACCATAGTATTATTAAGACTACTGGGATTACAGAAAAGGGTCACACCAAGAGCTTATATCACCTTGTGTCCTAATGGGCCAGAGTCTTCAGTAATGTAAGCTTAGTTGACTATTCATGTGGAAGAAGAAAAAAATCCATTAATTCATCCATTGTCACGACCGAGAGTGAAAGAAAACCGGGCTTTTTGTGGTAGTGTACAGTCATTCCTCTCTAGATGCACAGCTATAGACTATTTTAACACCCAAACAGTGGACAAAGAATAGCCTCTTCCTTGGGTTTAATGCCAGACTGGTGAGTGATTGGCCTATTTATTGTGATGTACCTTCAGCCAACTGTGGGGACAGAGGAAGTCATTTCATCCCTTGATAGGTATCAATCATAGTGTCATAACATGCTGATGTGTTACCTTCAGTTTTGAGTGAGTCACAAATTACTGCTAATTTTTTGAAATGTTTACATACATATATTTGAAATTACATATACATATATGTTTATGTATATGGTTATTTATATATGATTCCACTGGGGAAGCAATTATTTGTACCATAATTATGAAATTTGGATTCCAGTGAAAAATACAGTTGATTTTATAGAATGAGGACAGATTATAGGAGGCCTTCGAAGTGGGATAGAGAAATTCTTCTGGGGCCTTTAAGGGTCTTTGAGAATGGGAGACACATGAAAAAAAAACTGAAATATGCAGGAAAGATGAAAGTATCCAGGCAGGCCAGGCGCAGTAGCTCACGCCTGTAATCCTAGCACTCTGGGAGGCTGAGGCGGACGGATCGTGTGAGTTCAGGAGTTCGAGACCAGCCTGAGCAAGAGCGAGACCCCCATCTCCACTAAAAATAGAAATTAATTGGCCAACTAAAATATATAGAAAAAATTGGCCGGGCATGGTGGCACATGCCTGTAGTCTCAGCTACTGGGGAGGCTGAGGCAGAAGGATTGCTTGAGCCCAGGAGTGTGAGGTTGCTGTGAGCTAGGCTGATGCCACGGCACTCTAGCCTGGGCAGTAGAGTGAGACTGTCTCAAAAGAAAAAAAAAAAAAAAGAATACCCAGGCAGGTATTAAAATTAGTCTGGTGTAGGGGAGTAATTGTGGGAATGAGAAAGCCCAGATCAGGGAAATTTCACTGAGAAATCAACAGACCAGGCAGTTCAGTTTGTTAACATGCATGGGAACATTTCCAGGACCTACTGGCCAAGATGCTAACTCATGGTCCACACGATGAGGTTCGCAGCAACTTTCAGAGCTGAATGGAACCTCAAAGATGATCCTGTGACTCCAACCTCATTCAGTACACAAGAAAATTAAAAGCCAGATAGAGGTTCACATTTCCAAGACCAAAAATCTAGTCCGGAGGAAAGCTTAGTCTAAAACCCCAAAAGCTATACAACCTAGAATACATGAAAACACAAGCTGTCCTTTATGTCCCATTGTTGTTAATAATTATATAAGCATCTTTAAATAAGTCCCTGCTGCCACTCAACTAGAAGTACACTATACGCAGCTAAGTGAGAACCCACTAGATTAAAATCAGTGCTTAATACTAAAATATTTTTAATAAAATGATGTCTAGCACTGAAAAAATAATTGGGGGCAGAGGGGCGGATATTGAAAAAATACTGCTGACCATCATTGATAGTTGTTGAAGCTCAATAATAGGTAAATGGGATTCATTACATACCCATCTCATTTGAATATGTTTATCACATCATGAGTTGTTCTAAGAAAAAGATATGTTTAAAAATTTCTTCAAAGATTTTTTTTAAAAATCAATGCATGCAATGTGCAGCATTTGGCCTAAAATGTTACATTTTTTTGAGGCTTGTTTTCTCTGGTCGTGTTATCTTAATATTGCGGCATGTAAATACCACACAGCAGTCTCATAACTAGTTTCAGCTGCTCAGGACAGTTACTTGCCATGTCTTTATGCTGCCTTCTAAGAGCCTCCAGAATGAATTGGTAGCTTCTGTTTTGTCAATCCATTCTAAAACTACTCTAATTTGGTGAAAATTGATCTATTTTTTTGCATGCTCTAGTAATAATAGAATCTTGTTTTTCTAGTACATAGGTAGATAGAATCTGTATGGGGTTTAGGGCTGGGCAGTTCACCTTACAAGAGGTACAGGAACTTGGCAACCTGCAGCGAAGTATTTAGGGGGATTAGCTCAAAAGAGCATTGTGTAGAAAGATGGTCACAGTATTCCCTCTTGAATGGTCCCCACTTTTATTCTGATTCTGTGAACCTCCTGAAATTCTGTTCCAAGAGCAATAGGCTTCAAAACTGGCGCTTTTTCCTATAGGCAGAGATGCGAGGTTGTTCTTTCTACTTCTGGAGACACAGGCAGCACCAATCCTTTGGCCAAGTGAAGGGACGGGGACAGATGCTCCGCACATTTCTTCCCCTTCGACTCTTTCTATTCCCCAACATGAAGACACTATCTGCAGATGTCCGCGTCTAGTCCTGCCAGAGTAAAAAGGATGGGACTTAACTTCCTTCCATAAATAACTAGAAAAATAGATTAAATATATGAAACAAATGTTTTTCAGATATTGGACCACAGGCAACACGGGACTGTAATCCCTGAGAAGGATAAGCCCTGTAATCACCCCAGTTCTCTCCAGGGAGGCAATAGCCACAGGGAAAGGAAACCCAAACAGAGCCTAGTGGCCTTGCTGAGTGGTTAAAAGTTGCCGAGCAGATTTCCAGAAAGGAGAACACTATGGAGAAAAAAAAAAATCTTCAGGAATGTGTACAGGGCTCCTCTGGAATTTTCGCTGAGTACTTGGCTACAGGAAGCAGAAAGCCACTCCGCAGGGCCAAGCAAAGAGTGGGGAGTTGTAAACAGAGCAATTCCCAAAGTTCACGTAGGGTGGGGAGCCGAAGTGAGGATCCTCAGTAATTACCCAAGGTATTAAGTGGAGTCCCCAGAGGGGGCCGTGCCTCCGTAGCAAAGTTGAAAGACAGGACTCAGGGGGCTCAAACTGTTGCACAAATAACTGCCAAGACAGAAACAGCCCAACACAAGTCAGCCAAATCCAGATCCTTCACAACTGAACAAATTATCCCACATCTAATAAAAGATTACTAGGCACGCTAAGAAGCAGAAAAATGTGACCATAACTGTGACAAAAAGTATGAATAGGAACGGATGCAGAAATGACAGGGATGATGCCGCTAGCAGACAAGAATGTTGAAACAGCTATTTTTGTACAAGTGCTTAAAACATAATGAGGAAAATGAAAAATAGTTTTTAAAATAACCAAACAGAACTTCTAAAGATGAAAAATACAATATGTGAAGTGAAAGTTTAACTGGATAATTAGCAGTAATTAATTCTAATTACTGTTAGATACCACAGAAGAAAAAAATTAGTGAATTGAAAAAAAAATAGCAATAAACTTAGTCCAAAATACAGCACAGACAGAATATGACCGGGTGGAAAAAAAAATGAACAGAGCCTCAGAGACATGTGGAATAATATCAAGTGGCTATATCTATATATTTGTAGTTGCAGCAGGAAGGCGGAACAGAAAAAATATTGAGGAAATAATGGCCAAATTTTTCCAAATTTTATGAAAACTATAAACCAACAGCAAACAACCTTAACTCTAAGCAGGATAACCACAGTACGTCATAATCTAATTGCTGAAAAACAGTGATAAAGACAAAATTGAAAAGCAATAGGAGGTAAAAGACACTACACCTACAAAAACAAAGATAAAAATTTCCACAGGGTTTTTTTTTTTTTAAGACAGTGTCTCACAGAGCTAGAGTGCTGTGGCACCATCACAGCTCACAGCAACCTCAAACTCCTGGGCTCAAGCAATCCTCCTGCCTCAGCCTCCCGAGTAGCTGGGACTATAGGCCCACCACGACACCCAGCTAATTTTTCTATTTTGAGTAGAGATGGGATCTCGCTCTTGCTCAAGCTGGTCTCAAGCTCAAGTGATCCTCCCACCTCAGCCTCCCAGAGTGCTAGGATTACAGGCGGGAGCCACCATGCCCAGCCTTCCACAGACGTCTTGAAAACTATGCAGCTAGAAGATGATGAAACAAAATCTTAAAAGTACTGAGGGCCAAGCCACACCCATTAGGATGGCTACTATCAAAAAAAATATATAAAAGGCAAGTATTGGTAAAGACGTAGAGATACTGGAATTCTTGCACACCATTGGTGGAAATGTAAAATGGTGCCACAGGCCGGGCGCAGTGGCTCACGCCTGTAATCCTAGCACTCTGGGAGGCCGAGGCGGGCGAATCGCTCAAGGTCAGGAGTTCGAAACCAGCCTGAACAAGAGCGAGACCCCGTCTCTACTAATAATAGAAAGAAATTAATTGGCCAACTAAATATATATAGAAAAACTTAGCCGGGCATAGTGGCGCATGCCTGTAGTCCCAGCTACTCGGGAGGCTGAGGCAGGAGGATTGCTTGAGCCCAGGAGTTTGAGGTTGCTGTGAGCTAGGCTGACGCCACGGCACTCTAGCCCGGGCAACAGAGTGAGACTCTGTCTCTAAATAACTAAATAAATAAATAAGATGGTGCCACAGCTATGGAAAACATGATGGTGGTTCTTCAAAAAATTAAAAAATAGAATTACCATGTGATCCAACAGTTCCACTTCTGGGTATATACTCAAAAAGAATTGAAAGCATTAACTCAGTTATTTTTACACTTATGTTCATAACAGCATTATTCACAATAGCCAAAATGTGGAAACAACCCAAGTGGATGAGTAGGTAAACAGGATGTGGTATGTGTATGTGTACATATATATATATATGTATATATATATGTTCCCTTCAGAACCTATATTATTTTCCCATTGCCCTCAGTCAGCACCTTAGTTGACTGGGGTTCCTTACTGGTTAGGGCACCCTAAACTTTATTTCTGAAGTATCTGAGTCCTTATTAGTGATTCTGCCTTTAGTGGGTTGCTGTAGCCTCCCACTAACTTTAACTACTAAACATGGAGGCGATAAAAGGCACTCCAGAGAATCCCCTTTATTGTGTAGCAATACCGATATTTCCCCTGTTAATCAGGATCAAGTACCCCAGTCAATACAATAACCTTTTATCCCACTGATCCAGTGGAATAAGAACCATAAATGCTCAAACAAGAGTGTCAATTTCCAGTTCAGTGGGACCAGTGTTGGTTTCCTAGTGGAAACATCCTCCCTTGGGACCGAAAACCTATAAACCAGCAGAGTTCAATGTTGCAGGTACAGGAAGCAAAAATTTCTGTTATTGAGTTATTAGATATAATATTAAAAAGTCACACTCACTTCCTCCCTTGATTCCTAGGCCCTTTGATTCGATGGCCCTTTGATTCAATGGCCAAACATTAACAAAGAGCACCCTAATGCCCAAATTGTGGTTTATAAATATCATTCACACTAAAAAAAAAAAAAAAAAAGAAGCCTTCTTGTAGAAGGACTGATTCGAGGTAAGAGATGGAAGATATTATACAATAAGCCAAGCCTTCTTATATCAGAAATAAAGCAATTATCAAAGATTATTCATGTCATGTCATGTCAAAAGGACACTGGAGCCAACTTTACAGGGCTCTCACTAGCTGCAGCAGACTGAATAATGACCCCCAAAGCTATCAGGTCCTAAGCTATTGAATCTGTAAATGCGGCAGATTATATGGCAAAGATTTTGCAAGTGTGATTAAGTTAATGGTAAGGGTCTTGAGATGGGGAGTGTATTGGATAATCAGGGTGGGCCCCAAATGTAATCGCATATATTTTTAAAAGAGGGATGAAGAGGGAAATTTGATAGAAGAGAACACAACGTGACCATGGAGGTAGAGATTGTAGTGATGCAGCTACAAGCCAAGGAATGCCAGCAACCACCAGAAGCTAGAAGCAAGGAACAGGGCTGGGCACGGTGGCTCATGCCTGTGATCCTAGCACTTTGGGAGGCTGAGGTGGGAGGATTGCTTGAGGCCACGAGTTGGGGTTTGAGACCAGCCTGAGCAACATCACAAGACCCCACCTTTATAAAAAATTTTAAAAAGTGTCTGGGTGTCGTGGTTCTCTGAAGTAGGAGGATCACTTGAGACTAGGAGTTTGAGGTTGCAGTGAGCTATGATGACACCACTGCACTACAGATTGAGCCCCTATCTCAGAGAAAAAAAGAAGAAGAAGAAGAGCCCTGCCAACACCTTGATGTTAGCCCAGTGAAACTGATTTTTGGACTTGGGGCCACTAGAACTATAAAGGAATAAATTTCTGTTGTTTTAAGACACAAAGTTTGTGATAATTTGGTACAGCAGCCATAGGGAAAAAAAACACACTAACCAAAGGTGGAGCATATTAAGCTATTATTAAAATAATTGCGATGAATCACAGCATGCAAGTTATATTTTTAAACAATTCATGAGTTCAAAATGATACCAAGACCTCTACACACACACACAAATTCAGTTGTCACTAGGTAACAATTCATTATTCTGAAAACTGACAAAGGGAAATAACTGTACGTTAGGGTAACAATGACATTGGACATTGACTTCAAAATAGCCCGGCTGGGGTTGGTAGGCTAGTAAGAGTGTAGATAAAAAAAGATTGTTCAGGAGTTGATAATTGTTAGACCCAGACAATGGGTCCATGGGGGGTTATTATGCCATTCTCTTCACTTTTGTATATGCTTAAAGATTTCCATATTAAAAGGGTTTTTTTTAAAGAATATCTTCTATAGATCCTCACTGCTTACAGATGAAGTCCAAACTCCTTGACAGAAGCAGAACACTAGGGTTTCTGCAGTCTGGCCATCTTCCAGGGGCATCCTCACCTGCCCTCATTCCCAGCTGTCTCCCCCTTAGCAACAGGGAGCTACATTTAGTTCTCTGAACATATCCTGTATGTTCATACATTTGGTAATCCCACGCGCATACCTGGAAAACCCTTTATCATCTTCATTGTTTGGTGAACTCCTCATGGCCCAGTTCAAATGTCACTGTTTCTATAAACTTCTAATAGATTCCTTGAAACAGAATTAATCCCTCGTTTCAAAGCAGTTCCAGCACATCATGGACATGACATTCCACTATGTCCCATCTTTCAGCACAGCTTCATCCGCTCCCCTCCCCTCTTGCCTGGATTGAATTCCATAGTCCGTCATCGAGATCCTTGTTTTCACATATCCGCGTCTCCCTTGCTTCGCTCTCATACTTGCTTGAATAAACCACAATGCAGGGTAAATACTACTCTCTGTCTGCACTATGCAGCTGAATGTTTCTGGATGCCTGGTCTCTTTTTAAATTCACTTTCCCTAATATCCATGGGTCCTAAATGCTGCCTTGGTCTGGCTTCTCTTCCAGTTTTCAACTTGAAACAACTATTTACACCTTCTCTTCCCAAACCTCTAACATCTTCTCCCCCATCATTGGTCTCATACAATCATCTTGTTCTTTATTTTACTTAAAAAAAAAAATAATAAATGTAATAGGCCAGGCATGGTGGCTCATTCCTGTAATCCTAGCACTCTGGGAGGCTGAGGCGGGAGGATCACTTGAGGTCAGGAGTTCAAGACCAGCCTGAGCAAGAGCGAGACCCCCGTCTCTACTAAAAATAGAAATTAGTTGGACAACTAAAAAAATATACAGAAAAAATTAGCCAAGCATGATGACACATGCCTGTAGTCCCAGCTACTCGGGAGGCTGAGGCAGGAGGATCGCTTGAGCCCAGGAGTTTGAGGTTGCTGTGAGCTAGGCTGATGCCACGGCACTCTACAGCCCGGGCAACAGAGTCAGACTCTGTCACAAAAAAAAAAAAAAAAAAAAGAATAGAATTATGCTAGATCTACTCTGTGCTCTAGAAATGGAACAACAAAGCCTGATGACAGCACGTCTGTTTTTGGCATGATTTACTGACTATTTTAAGCCCATTGTTGAGAACGACTGCTCAGGAAAAAAAAAGATTCCTTTCAAAATAGTACTGCTCATTGACAATGTACCTGGTCACCCAAGAGCTCTGATGGAGATGTACAAGAAGATTAATGTTTTTTTCATGCCTGCTAACACAACATCCATCCTGTAGCCCATGGATC
>CAUYRT010040231.1:0-49725 GCA_963574885.1 Lepilemur ruficaudatus
GGTGAAGCATTTCTACAACATATTGTTCTGTCTTATGAAAAATGGATTCTTTTTGATAATTGCAAGCATTTGGCACAATGGCTGAATAATGATGAAGTGCCAAAACACAGTCCAAAACCAAATATTCATCCAAAAAAAAAAAAGCTAATGGTGTGTGTTTGGTGGTCCAGAGCTGGTATTATCACTACAGCTTCATGAAACCTGGTCAATCAATTACAGCGGATGCTTACGGCAACCAACCGGATGAAATGATGAGGATCTTTGTGATTAAGCAGCCAAAATTTGTCAATAGAGACAGGCCAAATCCTTTGTGAGACAACGCTCAACCACATGTCACACAAACAACGCTGCTCAAATTGCAGAGGCTGGACTTGGAAACTCTCTGTCATCCACTGTATTCACCAGACCTTGCACCAACCGACTACCACTTTTTCCAGCCTTTGGACCGTTTCTTGCAAGGAAAAATATTCAGTTCTCAACAAGCTGTGGAAAATGCTTTTCACAGCTTCATGGTCACTCACTCTCCAGGCTTCTTCACTGCTGACATAAACGAGGGACCGTTAAGACGGCAGACTGTGCAGATAGTTTAGGCACACACTTTGATTAATTGTACAGCTTCTTGTTTGAGATACAGTAAAACACACTTTTGATTTGAAATCGTATATTTCATGTTTAGTGACACAGCACAATTAAGTGGGATTTATTCCAGTTATGAAAGGCTATTTAATTCTTAGAAAATTAATCACTCTAATTTACCACATCAACAAGCTAAAGAAAAAATTGTATTATATTATATAAAGTGAAGCAGAGAAAGCGTTTTACAAAATCCTTCTGTCTGTAAACTAAAAACAGACGGAAATTTACTCAACCACATTTTTAAAAATCTATGAAGACCTATAGCTAAAGTTGTACTTAGTCCTCAAAGATTTAATGCTTTCCCTCAAAGGTCAGAAACAAGGTAATGATAATCTGTTCTCTCTGCCCTTATGCAGCATAGTGCTGGAAATTCTAGCTGCTGTAATAAGCCAAGAAAAAATAAAAGTCATGTAGCTTAGAAAAGGAGAAATAAAACTGTCTCTAGTTACAGATGATGATCTGATTGTCTATATAGAATATCCCCAAAAACGAACAGAGCAAAATCTAGAACTAACGAGTGAGTTCAGTAAGGTCGTGGAAGGCACAATCAACACTCAAAAATCAATTGCATTTCTATTAAAAACAAAGAAGTGAAAATGAATTTTAAAAACCCAACATCATTTATAATTTCCCTAACAAAAATTATATACTTAGGTATAAATTTAATAAACCATATTCTAAAACTTACAAAATGCTGATGAAAGATATCAAAGAAGATCTAAACAGAGACATTGTGTGTTCATGAATTGGGAGGTACAGTGCAATAAAGATTCCAATTCTCCCTAAATTGATCTATAGGTTTACTGCAATTTCTACCAAAAACGCAGCAAGGGATTTTGTAGACACAGGCAAGCTCGCTGTAAATATAAAATGAAAGGAATAGCCAAAATAAAATTCAGAAAAGTACAATAAAGTGGGAGAAATCATTTTTTCAACAGTAATGAGACCATGGGGACTTGGCAGAGAGATTGGGGGAGTTTGTGTTTACAAAGCGTTAGCATTAGGGAGACTTGGCGGGTGATGGAAATTTTCTATGTCCTGATTACAAGAACTATACATGTATATACCTTTATGTGAAATTATAAAATACCTGGGAATTTCTGTAAAATAATTCTGCAGGATAGAATGGATCCATACAGCATGCACACATGTGTCAAAACGTTGCTATTCCTTAAATCTGAATGATGGGAATTGGCTTATATTATTCTCTCTATTTTGTGTATGTTTGCAAATCCCACCCCCAGCCCTGGTCTCTTTTCACAACACACACACACACACACACACACACACGCCCCACACAAACTTTTTTCTGAATCATTTGAAAGCAAGTTGCAAATACGCTGCCACTTCACTCCTTAATGCTTATATTTATTTGTTAAATAAAATAACATTTTCCTACATAATAAAAATCAAGAAATTAATATTACTACCTAATACAAAGACCCCATTTAAATTTTACCAATTGTTTTAGATAGTTTTTTTTATAGAGTCACAATCCCATCTATGACTCTGTGTTTTATTTGTCATGTCCTCTTAGTCTTTTTCAATATGAAACAGTTCCTTGTACTTTTTATGTTTTGATTTTCGTTGCTTGGTACTTTGATGACTACAGGCTATTTTCCCTGCAGAATGTTCCTCAGTTTGGGTCTGTTTGATGTTTTCTCATGGTATATGCAATTTGGGCATAAGTATCATAGAAATGATAACTTGTTCTCACTGCATCAGGGGAACGTGATGTTAATTTGTTCTGTTACTGGTGATAAGTTTTTCACTTTGCTACAATAAGTATCTGTTTTTTTTGCACTGGAAAGTTAACTAAGGACTACATTTTACTCATTAATGTATATAAATTAAATACAAGATATTTGATACTATATAAATATTCTATCCCACTACAAACTGTCATCCGTTAGTTTTGCCACTTGCTGCTGATTCTTACCTGGATCCGTCGTTACTATGACGGCAGCCATATAGTGGTTTTCTAATCCTAGCAACCCATTGAGGTTTATTTCTTGGTATTCTACTATAGGGTGGAGCTTATTGATCTCCCTTATCTATTGATTTATATCGGTGTGGACTCTTAGATTTCTATTTAGCTCAACATTAAGTAGGACTTTTCATGTCACAATTTGTTAGGATCATTTCTTGTTTTGAAGTTCAGTGACTCCCAGACTTGGCCAGAGGGAATCCTTCAAGCTGTCTTTTCGTCCTTGTCGCATCAGTCTGTGAGCTCTTCCTTACATTCTGTCACAACAAGACGTTCCAGGCTCATCTGGTGCTTTCTCTGTCCCAGCCCTGGTATCAGGGATCCTTCTTGCTGAGGTGTCATTAATTCTAGTGCCCCTCAGCAGACAGAGCTGGGAAACAAATTCATCTGTATGCACGAACACACCTGTGTCTATTTCTATATTTACCTTTTACGTAAACATAAACCACGTGATTATATCTAGAGCGTGGATTCTAATCAAGCACCACAGCGCTAACCTTAGCCTTACGTATTTCCATATTTTAACTGCCGTCTATAGCCTGGCTTTCATTTCGTTCGATATATTCACTTAGTACATATTCTCACTTAGTACATAATCTCTCGGCCACCAGGGCCATTTGCACAGCCCCAGACAAGCTGTCCGCATGCCGTCACTCTCTAGAGGTGCTGCTCTGATACTTTTTTCTAGACACATCTCCCCTACCCACGTTAGGTAGGCTGGCCAGTGGCTTGGATCCAACCTAGTAGAAGATGTTTGAAAAATTTATAATTAAAAAATATACTTAAAATTGCAAAGCATTTAGCAATTTTTAGAGCAACTAGAAACTGTTCAGTAAATTTATTGAAAATGTTAATATTTCCCCATACAATATTGAAATACTGTCTCAAAATAGATATTTTATTGGCCACATCTTCTGAAGAAAATAATTGAATATTCATCTTATATACCATTTACCCTGTTTTCTCCACAAAATCATAAAAAATCTGTTAGCAGCTAGCTAGCTTTAATTTTATTCCTGACATAATTTCTCAGTTACATACTTGACTGTGCGTTTCTATTTCTCAAAGTTAAGAACAAAGCTTGTAGCTTTTGACTCTTTCCCGAGGACCATAGGAACGTTAGTAAAGCTTCACCTGTCCTACTCTTCTCCAGTTCTTGTGTCTCTACGCTCACACACCCCGCTGACTATTACAGAATTTATTTTGTCCCATAAAAACAAAAATAAAGACCAAATAAAAAATACATTTTCTTTCCTCTCATCTTCAAGGCCTGTGTTTTGCCTTGTGCTTCAATACAGTAATCATATTTATAATGTTTATTCAAACTTGTGTCTGTATACTTATGTCACTGTTACTTACCTTCAACCATGTTTAATTTTCTGATTTCAATTCATTAGTCAATTATATGGCCAATTGAAAGAAACATAATGTAATTCTGTGGCCTTTATATTCTTCACAATAAAGAGACTTCTTCAAAGTCTTCGCAGGATCTCTCTGGAATTACGAAATGGACAAAAATCAGTTTTCTAAAATCAGGAGCTAGTGATTAAGTATTGCCTTATTTTCTATAGATTATTATCCGATAGCTATGAAATTATTAAAGCAACTCTGCAAGGTTGAGTTCATGCCTTAACTTCTTAGTATTTTCTGTCATAGAATTCTCCCTAAAAATGTAGTGGAAGAAAATTGGTCCTCAAGGTAAAAGCTAAATGTGGTGCTTAACTATTAAGGGTGGTTTAGTGTTTAGCAACTTAATATTGCTGCCACAACCCACCATGATTGATGGGATAGATCTTTTGATAAAAAGTTTACAAACAGGACTGTTTGAAGGTTCTTTGCATGAATATATGAAGTAGCAAAAGTCAATAAATCTTTGAGCAGCTCTGAGAATGTTATTTAACTAATTGGATAAATCATCAAGTTTTACAAAGCAATTTTAGATTGTTAGATTTACAATACATCAGAGCTGATCTCTATTTAAATTTTCCATTATAGGATAAATGCTCATAAACAAATGCTAAGACCTGAAATAATGCTGATAGTACATCTGGCAAAACAGGAAGAGACGCTTAAGAAGAAAAATATTTCATTTGAAATGCTCCCGCAGTTGCAGCTTTGGGTCATGTATCATAGTACATCCAGATAATAGATTTTGCATTGTGCTAATTATTTCTTTGCTTTCATTCTCCTACTCTGGGTTGTAAGTGATGTGAGGGTTCTTGAAAATAATAATGATTCTTTGGAAATAATATTGGCAATATTAATGCACATTATAGATAAACAATTAAAAATATATCCACTACTCTACAAAATTAAGCCACTATCAAGCATTGATTGTACATATATGCTAGGTCATTTGGGGATAAGACATAAAGGGTATTCTTTTATAGTTGGCCATATGGGTATTATATTTATAAGAGCTAGTTCTGGTGCTGGGCTTCCCCAGTTGCAATCTCAGTGCTATTACTTTCTAGCTGTGTGATCTTGGGCATACTATTCAATATTTCTGTAACTCAGTTTTTTGATAAGTAAAAGTAAAAACACCCACTGTAGAAAATTAACACATATAAAACATTAAGAACATAGCGAGAAACCTATTAACACATTACCATATTTTTTAAAGATGCATAATAATGAATCATGTTATTTAAATAAATATTATTAAAAAGTTCTAATCACTATTGGAGAAACGTTTCTGTGTTCCCCACTTAAGTGACAGAATGTTATAGAAAAATTCATTTTAGCTGATAACCTTTTCTCCATTTTCTCCAGTTTTAATTACTCTTCTGGTTTTCTATCATTTTGAATTTTTTCTAGTGATAATTTAAACTGTATTTTATATTAGAATGTTTTACATATTATTTCCATTAGTTTTTATTATAATTCCTTTAACTTTTATTTTAGACTTGACTAATGATACAGGACATGAAATGATGACTCAAAAATTAACATTTATGCTGAAATATTTCATATTTCCTTACGGAAACTTCCTAGAGTTCATAAGTGAATACTATAAGCCAAGAGATTATTATTGTTTGTTCATCCATTCAATCATTAATTCATACAATAAATAGGTATTTATCAACTTCTATGTACTAGACACTACCAAGTGCTTGGTATGGAACAGTGAATGACACAGATAAAGGTCCTGCCCTCAGGAAGCTTACATGTGGTGGATATAAGAGAAAAAAGGGGCGATCTTCTATTTGGAGATAAGGCAGAGGTCATGAGGGTAGGGCCCTACTCTGATAGGATTGGTATCATTATAAGACAGGGAACAAACATTAGAGAACTCCCCATGCCTGTGCACACAGAGGAAAGGCCATGTGAGGACAGGCCAAGAAGGCAGCCATCTGCAAGGCAGGAAGAAAGTCCCACAAGAACCAACCCTGACAGCACTGTGACCATGGACTTCAGCCTGTAGAATTGGGGGAAAATAAATTCCTGTTGTTTAAGGCACCCAGTCTGTAGTATATTTTATGGCAGCCCAAGCAGATTCAGTTGTATTCATGGGAAATGCGAATTACAAATCACTTTAGCAGTAGGACTCATAAAATAGTGTCAGAAGGAAAATTTTAACGTGACATGCAATGCCATGTCAAATCTCCAGGCAAAACTTTCCAAATTGACAGTCTCACGCAGAAATCCTAATTGTTTTGTAATGACGTCAAACAAGAATTTAGGGCATTTTAGGAAATAATCTCTCTCTAAATATGCAGAATATGCAGCAAACATGTTTTTTATATATATTTTGTTTCCCAAGAAGAAAAAAGAAGAAGAAAGAGGAGAGAGAGAGTTAGAGAAAAAATGAAGATGAGGAAGATGAGGAAGAGGAAGGGGGAAGGAGGAGGAAGAAGAGAGGGAATACTTATTGTAGTCTACCTTTTCACTGGCCCTCATCCTTAGTTTTATCCTTAATTGGTTTCACTGTAAGTTCTATCATTATAATTATTCCCTTGCCTATATCTTCTGTTGCTTTGTTTCTTACTTACTTCATTATGTTCACTGGAAAACCTAAATCCCAGTTACATCCTCTTGTCAATTATCTATCAAAGGCATTGGGCCCCTTATTTTGGCCTGTGTTCTTCTCTCCCCTGCGGGTCTCGTATACTCCGAACCTCAGCAGTTATGGAGAAAGAAAGTGAAGATGCCCTGCGCACGCTTGGGGCAACACGTTTAGCAGGAAGCAAGCTGAGAGTTTCCCAGATTATCTTCACAGGTGAGAGTGACAGCTGCGGAGTTGTCTGTCCCAGTCCACCTCCCGCATTGTTGAGATCCTCACGTGATCTGACGTAAATCCACTCTAATAATTAAACTGCACGTATTGGCTAGCTGCAGTCTCTTTAAAACACTTCGTAAAAAATAGTTTAAAATATAAGGTACAATCTCCTCTGTTGCAATGGATGATAATCATTGTTTACCTCCTCCACCATCCATTCTAGGATTCCTTCATCTTTAATCAGCATTTCAGTTGGTCTGGGATGCTCTTCTGGTGGACCCAGATCTTCCCTGAGAAAGATACCAGGGCCCTGGTGTCTTGCCCTTGTCAGGCCTCGGTTGCTGTCATTGCCTGTTTCCATGACCGCCATTGATCCTCCATTATTTAACAATTCCCTGGTGATTATCTTGATCAATTATTCCTACGATTACAGTTTTTCCTATGTTAGCCTCCTACTCTATCACCTTGAAACCCAGAATGAGGTGGTAGTCATAGCTGAAGCTCAGAGGAAATGTCACTGGGATTCCTGGTGGAAATATTATACCAGTAGGGAAAAAGGATCTATTCTCCAGCCGATCCTATGGAATGACTAATCACACACCAGGGCGTATGTACTTACGTTGACAATTCCACTTGTCATTTGTAAATTTCTGGACTCAGGAATTGTAGCTATATAGGGCACTGCCATTGCATCAGGGCAAACTCCACATAGTGAAAGGTAGTACCATAGACCCCTGGCAATTTGTTCCCAGACTGACACATTAACTGGGTATTTAACAGTTCATGCCATTGTTCTAGAAGGCTGGGCACTTTCAGGTGAGATAGTATGCGCTAGAACCATGGCTTCTGTGACAGACACTACTAGCCAATAGCTGTCCTTAGCTTATACGTCTGAGTTTGGGGTCCCTAAAGCCACCCTCAGACTTGATGTTCACTGGAATGACTTGCAGGACTCAGAAAGGTTACTCACGTAGCTTATGACAGTGGAAGAGAATAGACTGAATCAGCAAAGGGAAAGGAGAAGTCCAGAAGCCAGGTGTGAGCTTCCAGGTGCCCATTCCTCAGTGGAGTTACACAGGATGTGATTAGTTCTCCCAGAAATGATGTGTGACAACCCATTTAAAATGATGCCAATGAGGGAAGCTCTACTGAGTCTTTGTGCCCAAAGTTTTCACTGGGGATTAATCACGTAAGTATGCGGCAGCCTTGTGACTGACCACAATTGTTCAGATCTCAATATACCAGAGCAAAAGTAAGCATTCACCATAAATCACATTGTTAGGATAAATTTATCTAGTCACACTGGTATAAAGTGGCCCGAAGCCTAAGGCATACAAATGCATTCTATTAGGCAGAGTATTTCAAGAGGTCAGAGTATGTCAATAGCTCAGAAGTTATCTCGGGAGTCAGCCAAAGGTCTGTCCTGAGACAGGTCTTTCTTTCAAATGGTTTGAGTAACACAGTAAAAAGGTTTAACCCTGCTGGATTAACCTTTTCTGTGTAAAGTCCTTAGGTGTGAAATGAGTTCCTTACTCTAATACTGATACCGTGCAATTGAATATGTCATTGCGATATTGGTAAATGGGACATTTTGTAAGCTGTCAGAGGGTGACGCTAGCAGAGAGGCCAGAGGGGCCACAGGACAGACACCACATGGTTCATATTTGAGACAAGATGATCTTAGAGTGCAGTGGGTAAAAACCTGCCCAAACCATTCACTCTGGTCATGACTGAAATGAGAGATGAGGCAAGATAATTTGAGTTAGAGAACTGGGGACATGAAGCACAGAGGACAAGATGAGGCCGCAGAGTCACCTGCAGAGGCTCCACCAGGTTTCTTCAGCTTTTCTCTGGTCCGGGGATCCGACACCAGCTCGGACCACCCTAAAGAAACGGTAGAGGAGAGGCCAAGAACAAAGCTCCAAGCTCCTTTTCTACTTGATCCTCCTACAAATGCAAGGGAGGCTTCCCTCCAAGCTGCAGCCACTATCCTGGTACAACTTTAGATAACCATGTTTGGGGTTGATCAGGAAAAAGGGAATCAGAAGTTGTGCTGTTCAGCAAATTGATAAGAAACAAAAATGAACTTGACAGACACATGCTTAATAAGGTTAAAAATCGTGACTATTTTGTTATGTGCTTTCTGTACTTGAGAATGAATGTAGAGTTTTTCAAAGAGAGATATATTCCATAGACAGCATTTGAATACTCCAGTTCTAAAATAATTGAACCCTGAGAGAATAGAAAAGGAATGTGTGTGGGGGGGGGAGCTTGCAACCAACTGTGAAAGAATAACGTGAGATAATGTGGGTGCAGAATGAGCCCAGATGAAGGCCAGGTGATGACACAAAAATCATAGTTATCCACAAGAGTTGATTGGTCTTTAGATGAAATCAGCAATAGCTAATATGCCTTCTCATTTTTCCTTCTCTAGGTGAGACAAGTTATGCTACTGATACCTAAAAGTTCTGTTGCAGTTTATAAATCTTTATCCAGTGACCTCATAGGGAGCCCAATATATCATAGCTATAAAATGCTCAGTTAAAGCCCAGATGCTACCATGAAAGAGTTTCCAAATTATAAAATGTTTATGTCAATGCCACATTTCATCTGCACTTTTTATTGCGCAATGAACACAAGGTCTCCAGAGTCTTCCTTCACCAGGCTGCTATCCAGCAGTTATTTCACTCCAAACACATGTGCACCTGCATTCATGTGGGCACACACACACACGTGCTAGGGATTCTGGAAAAAGCCTATTTAGAATGTTTACACAGTAGTCATAGGATGAGAAGCATCTGTAGATACTTGCTACAATTATCTAGATAATTTCCATTGGGTGCTAAATTGCTGATTTCATTTTGGTAAGTTATAATCTCTAAAATAAATTAGTTTTCTTATTCTATGTTCAAACTCTTCCATTATCATTCATTTTGGTGTGATGCATGATCTTAAATGCGAGTCTAACATGTCCGTTATTTCCATATCCCGGCAATACACTAATTTATGTTGTACCTAATTAAAGGCAATAGATTTTTAATTTGCCATCGTGCCTTCCTGTTTGGGCTCCATCTATAATCAATACTTAGGTTTGGCTTCTATAGCAGTGATTTCATAAGCCTTTATGTCATTCCTAAGCTCAGAAGACCCTTACGCAGCATCCAATCCATGCAGAGTAAACCCTGAACTCATGACAGCCTACCCCTGTCCTACCTTTGCTCTGCCTACGCTCTGAACTACCTAGCCACAGTGCTCGCAACCCACTGAGAATGAGAGTAACTTTATATAACCCAGACGTTTTTTTCCTCTTCATAATGAACCTGAGGTTTCATTTTTAAAACATAAGTCGAATGTCAGGTCATGAGTGTTCACTTCCCTTACTCTTCAGGCAAGTTTGTGAGCTCCCGCCCTTGATGCCTTTGCTCATGTTGGTATTCTCATACAACAATTGGCTGATACTGCTGTTACATACTTTCTGTTTTCCCCAGAAGTTTATGGACTCCTGGAGTAGAAAGCTCATGCCTTGTTCTTCTCGGTTAGGACCTTCACAACTTACTAGGGTGTCTGACTCTGGCACTCTATGACAATTCACTCTCCATTGGCTTCAGTTCACATCATGACTAAGGGGACATAAAAGGTTATGATTCTGGTGCCTCAGTGACATCACTGAGCAATTCTGTAGAATTTTCAGAAAGGAAGATCAAAGTTGCACCCTAATAAATTTGCATGTGTGCAATGCATACTCACATAAAAATTTAAACCCAGTATCTCACTGCCTCACCACAATTTCAGTGAGGTTAATGTAGAGGTTATTATCATAGGTTTTAAGATGAAGAGACTGAGACATGAAGAGGCAAGTGAAAAACAATGTGACCTTTAAGATCCAGGTCTAAGTTAGCTTTGCTCGTGTCAGCATCGGGATCCTTAACATAGTAAGAGAAGTTTGGGGAAATTATAGTAAGCTGATATTTTACATTGTGTCAGCAATTTTCTAGAGTGCTGTATTATGTTATTAACTCATGTATTGTATTCATCCTCGCTACTCTATAAACATATGGTTATTAGATTTAGAATATTATTAGCATAAATGCAATCTCAAGTTCCATAGGAATTAACATGAGAAAACTCAGAATCAGCCAAGAAACACAGTTTGCACGGGCTCAATTGAAACCTTGCCTATTAGCATAAAGGAACAGGCAAATGATCAGTGTTTCAGAAATAATAAGACAGCCACACTGTCTATAGGCAAATAACATTATGCAATGCTAAGAAGCAAACTGTACTTTTATGGTCATCAAAAATGTCCTTCGCCTCTGCTTCTCCAAGGTTCTTGAGTTAAATTTGTGACATTTTTGGGTAGCCATTATTATTATGTTATTTTACTATTCTGACCCTCTTGCAGGTCCTTACAAAGACTGATTGTCCAAAGGTAAGAATTTAGAAAGGATATTTTATCTTCTATAACATAGCTCAAAATCGTTCTGGTACCCACTGACCTTGTCTAGCATTTTGCAGACTTTTCAGAAATGAGATTTTATTATATTTCACTGCACTGTAAATGCGATTCTCTCTTTCCACTATGAAAACAATTTGGTGGAATCCTAAGTGGATAAACTATGAAACTGGAAGCCAATTGACTTATTGTCCGAGTGAAGGAACAAGATTATTTTTGAGAAAATAAATATTATGCCCATCCTCATATTATTTTTATTTGACAAAAGGGAATATGAGCAGAGACATCTGAAAGTGAGTAAGAAGGTCTACAAATTATTGAAAAGTCATGCTTGGTGGAGTTAGTCTCAGAAGTACTCAAAGCAAGAAGTTAGGTGCCAAAAAGTAGCACAAAGAGTAGGGGAAAAAATAAACAACTTCCAGAATTTTCAGGAAAACAGTATTAAAATGGAGAGATACTTGACATTTTGGAAGTGGGAGAAATCAAGAATGAATAATGTCAAAATTGTGTCACTAAATTGGGAGATTTTTTTTAAACCAACTTTTCAAAAGAAGTAATTTTTAGACATATGTCACTGAATCATTATTCAAATAGAGACAAAAATCCTAGTGGGTAGTGAGAGAGACACCTACCTCTTGTGGACTCTGAACTTTTAAATACGTGAATGGAGCCCTGTGTTCTTTTAAAACATCAAATGGCCAAGGAAGGTACAACACCATACACAAAAATTTCTCTAATTTGGAAAACACTCCCCTTGGTTCTTAACGTACTTTTTCAACTTCCGTAATTTTTAAAATGATTATTTGTTTATAGTTAGATTAGGGATGTTTTAAACTGTAAATTAACAATATTAATACTAAAACCTATTTCTTAGTGTTTCCCATGTGAGAGACGCCACGTCAGCAGCTTCAGATGTGTGCATGATGGCGAGTTCTCCCTCCACACAACCATTTTCACAGAGAAACTGTCACTAGGGAGCGACAGCATGGCGTCGCTGGGGACTCGGAGCGGCTTCCTTTGTGTCAACTGGTCCAGACGCACTGGCCATGACCTCTGGGGCTTTGGGAATAAGGCTTTACTCTAGTTTCTTCAGTTGTGAATCAAAGATTGAACTAACCAAATATTTCCATTACTAAAACCATTTAACTGTTAGTATTCAATTTTAAGAAATAAAAAAGCTTTATTTTTATAAATAGGAATAAAGGTCAACATGTGAAATTTTTAGTTTTTGTCTCTGAACTTCTCTTCTAATATATATTCACATTCATTTTTATTTTGCTACTTGTTTTATTGAGCCATATTATCGCATTGTTTCTACTATAAGGCATGCAGATCATTTGTGGAAGGAAATAATATATACACATATAGATAACCATGTGTATATGTGCATATAAATAAATGTAACCTTTATAGACATGGAAACAAAAGCTGCTGCTATTTCATATTATTTTTCTTTTGGTAGTGGTTGTATATAAATGAATCAAAGATGGTCTCTGTATCTTGGTCCTGTATTGTTTACATCTTCACAACAGCCATTAACTGTTAACTCATAATCCTGCTGGCACCAAACTCAAATTCTAATACCTCCAATTGTTTAAAATATAACCCAAATAAACACATTTTCAGCCATTTGCAATCCACTTGTTCCACATACTACACAAAACTTACCAGCATCTATTAGCCACAGATTAGATCAACCCCAGGTCTGTAAGACCCCATATTGCCCTTGAGAGCTCTCTGACCCAAAGGCTGTTGCTGGGCAGCTGAGCAACATCACCTAGACATGTAAGCCCCTCTTCAATTTCCCTCTCCCCTGGGAATTCCTTTGCCCCTCCTCTTCTGGGTGGTGGCCCCTGCACGCTGGGGTTCCATGCTATGAGGGACTTCCCCTGCATACAAACCTGTCAAAGCAGCTCTAAAGAAACCTCACTGTGTTCTGCTGTCACCTGGCAGCCGTATCTTTTTCCTTGATCAGCCCTTGCGTCCCTTGATCTCATTACAGTGGTGAAACAAAAATAAGGGATGAGACGAATCACACATATTTTTACATTTGCTATGTAATAGATATTGTGCTAGAAATTCCTCACTGACTTTGTCATGTTATCTAATAGAATTCCTACTCACTGGAGTAAAGCTATTGCCATTCTTTTACACATAAGACAATAGAGACGTAGTGAATCAAGACCTCCCCAACAGGGAAGATGTGTAACATGACCAGTGATGAGGAGCAAACTCAGTCTTCAAGTCACATATTTTCTAGTCATAAATCACCAGTCCACAGCTTGCAGCACTCCATCCTAACGTGGAATCATAACGTCTCCTTCCAAGGTGCCACACTGGTGCCACATCCTGACCTGCACCAGGCACCTCATTTTTCCCAAATTTCAGTTTCTTTTACTTAGAAAACTGGCGCAAATGAACCTGTCCTAGACTTTCAAGGTCATGTGAGATAACGCATAGGTGATTGTTACACATAGAATTCACACATAGATTTAGACATAGAAAAGCATTCATTATCTTTTCTTCTAATTTTGAAAAACTGGGAAGTGGGTCCATACACTTTGACATCATGACACAGAGACAGAAGAATTCAAATGGAAAATGTGAAACATTAATACACAATTTAATTGTTTCCAAGTGATATTTAGGACATAAAGAGTAAGAATCTATTATTTTGAATCCATTGCCAAAATGGGCATTGGCTAGGTCTCTGGAGAGAAAGATGAACAGGGCGGAGGGGTGTTGCAGAAACAAATCACTCCTTAGCCATCTGAAAAGAGGTACACTTTCCAAAACCAATTCAAAGTCTGCATTAAAATTTTCTTTTTCTCTCAATAAAAAATAATCAATAATATGCAAGAACCTAAACACATTTATTATTTAAAAAGTACTTTTATTTCTTATTGGTGCTTGTGATGCTTTGGATATGATTTATCCCTGCTGAGCTCAAGTTGAAATCTGATCCTCAATGTGGCAGTGCTGGTAGGTGTTTGTGTCGTGGGGGCTGGCCCCCCAGGAATAGAGTGATGCCCTCCTGAGGGAGCAAGTGCTCAGTCTGGGAGCAATAGATTAGTTCTCAGGAAAGGATGTTGTTAAAGGGTCTGGCTTCCTTGCGTCCTCCATCCGCGCTTAATCCCCTTCTGCCTTTGCCCTGAGTGGAAGCGGCAAGAGGCCCTCACCAGAGTCCCTGCAGAACTTCCCAGCCTGCAGATAAACCTCTTTTCTTTATAAATTACGCAGTCTTGGGAATTCTGTCATTGCAACAAAAATGCACTAAGACAGTACTAATATATCTAGCAGCACAGGTTAAGACAGATTATAAAATTTTAAAAAAACAAATTAAGAAATGAGGGGAAACATGAAGAAAAATAATATTTGCAAAACTAAAGTGTTCCAAGCATAGACATTCTCTAATTAATTTTTTCCAGGCTGACTTTACTATCCGTCTTATGCAGAAATGAGAGGAAGTAGGTAAAAATCAAACTCCCAGCTGCTGCTGTAGTTATAAGTCCTTATTCCTCCGGATGCATGATTAGGCAATTTACGAAATATGCAAAGAGTCATAGTTTATTTAAATAGTGAATTTTAAAAGAATTTCCTTGAAAAATTGAAGAAACCAGAATGGAATTTAACATAGTTTTTTTTTTATAAAGAGGTGACAAGGGGTACATCTACATCAGAAGGTTAGTTTTTGTATGTGTGTGCGTGTATTAATATCTACCTTTTAACATAGGTCTTCAACATAGTATTAAATCATGAATTTGGCTCCTAATGGAAATTCTGCTACAATACTGAAAGGTCACACAGAACAAGCTATTACTTCTGAACTCACTGACCTGTCTTCATTTAGACTTGGACAAAAAACCCAAATATTCTCTTACAAAGCTATTAGCTTAAAATACCATCTTGTGTATTGCATCACACCATAGGGAGCCGTTTCCAATGTGGACCCTTAATTTAGTGTCCATCACTCAAATTTTGATTTCGAACCCTAACATAACTTTGCTTCCAATAAAATTTCTCATAAAATAGCTTCATAAACATAATAAATGCCACATCACAGTGACACGAGACTCCTGAGAGTCCCATTCCCCTGGAGAAGTTATTCCACAGGGGAGTTGTGTGGAAAGGGTGGAATTCTGGTAGTGACACTGTTGATGGCTGTTCCCCTCTGGCTTCCAGGGCATCACACGATGCTAGTTTTCCTCCTACCTCCACTGATGTCTTTCAGTCTTCTTAACGGGGCAGCTGCTCTACTGGATGCCTCTTAAATGTTATTGTTTTCCCACTGTTCAGCCTCATTTTTCAAAGCAACTTACATATTCTCTGGGACAACTTCATATATTCCTAAGTGTACGACAGCCATCAATATGCTAATGATTTCCAAATTACCCCCTGTCCTTTCCTGAGCTACACGAACCATCCATCTGCCATTTTCTTATATTCTGATGTCAGTACAGTCATGCGTCACATAATGTTTCAGTCAGTAATGGACTGTATATGCAGCAGTTACAACCCTGTATCTTTACTGTATTTTTTCTACGTTTAGGTATGTTTACTGGACAAATACCATTGTGCTTTGCTGTACAGTTTGTAGCCTAGGCGCAATAGGCTATATCGTATGGCCTAGCTGAGGATCGGTCTGCACACCATCTGGGTTGGTGTGAGTACACTCTATGATGTTCACACAACAATGAAATCGCCTATGGAAGCATTTCCCAAAACGTGCCCCTGTCATTAAGTGAGGCATAACTGTATTAATATATGGGCCCACCAAAGAAGGGGTAGGAGAGAAATGGACAAAAGGATATCATCCCTGTGTAAATTTCAGAGGTGATATCTCCCCACTTCCACCTAAACTTGTGCTTCATTCATGTTAGTCCATTTGCAGTTATTTTAATAGTTTATGTTCTGTTTTGATATGTCCATGCAGTTTAATCTGGCCTAGAATACATTTCCCACTTATTTACTTTGTTGATTTATATTTAACCTTCAAACCTCAGCTCAAAATGATCTTCTCCTGTAATGTCATTTAAAAACTCATCCAGTGTGGTCTCAAACACACAGAGCGTATCTCTTTTATGGGCCACCCACTCTATATGCAATTGTCTGGGTAATTGCATATTTCCACTACTAGTTATTTAGCTATTTGATATGAGTAACTACACGGTATTCACATTGGTATCCCAAAGACTATACTCATTTTGGCATAAGAAAAGAGTTACTAAATAATACTGGAACAAAGAAATTAATAGACCGTAGAATGAATAAATCAGTGAATGAGAGTATCTACCAGAGACACATTCCTTTTTGGGAAATAATTTCTGCTACGTTAGATTTATAGGTGTGCTCTTAAGAAATAACAATTACCTGCAAAAGGTACCGGAAACATAGAGAATCATTTTTTGACTTTACCTTAAAATACGATAATGCTTGTTTGTTAGACTGATGTCTCTGGTTAGCTATTGGGAGAAGCGGAGTAATTGCTGGTCAGCACAGTGAACACCCGCTATGCATCAAGGATCTTATCCATATGCCAACAGTGTGTGATTTTCAGTACAGTGACAGAAGTGATACATTGCCTCAATGGTAGTTAGTCAGGTCACATTTAAGGCTTCGGCTAACACATAAGCAAATAGTTCTCCATAACGTACCAAGGGAGGTTTCAAAGGGTAGGTGGCACCTTGAGGTGGCCCTTAGAAAATGTTGGGATGAACAGATAACAAAAGAAAGATTTTCACTAAGGTGGAGCTGGTGGTAGAAGAGGACCTGCAGAGTTAAAGACTGGTGAGCAGGTCGGCCACAGAAGCATAACACACAGGATGGTGAGCGGGCAACCTTCATATTGGCAAGGAGAGAGAAAAGGAAGTTGGAGACTAACTCTTGAAGTCCATACATGGTGCAAGGTGAGGAAGACTATTTTTACCGTCACTGTTAGTTATTGCCACCTAACAGTCACTGAGATTTTACTACGTACCAGCAATAAGGCCAAGACCATTAAACTGTTGCCTTATTTAATCTCTTCATACAAGGCACACGTTATTTTTATGCATGTTTTATAGATAAGAAACTGAGGTTTGGTCAAAATGAATAATTTCGTCTAAGGCCTCCTGCTAGTATGTGGCCAAGTCAGAATTTGAAGCTAGTTCTCTTATCTCCAGTCACATTTCCAAGTCTGGCTTTGACTCATCCCCTCCATGGAGAAATTTCCAGATGTAGCAATTTGCCTTTGTTGCCTGGAGCTGCACCCTCTTTCCAGTTCAGTTGATTACACATTGGTTCCCGCTGATTAATACTGCCTGTCCTAGGGTTGGCAGACTCTGTTGATCAATTTGGACAATTAGCTTATGTTCATGTTCACTAAGTCCCACCTGCTGCACCCCAGAACCCACAGTCACACTGACCCGTTGCTTTCTCACTCCCCTCTCTATAGACCCAAGTCTTACCTGGTCTCTGAGGCCCTCCTCAGGCCCTACTCAAGAGGCCTTCTCTGATCACTTGATTTTTTTCTTGTTTATTATCAAGTCTGTGGCAGGAACAACGGTAACTAGGCTTAACCCAAAAATCAATAGTCATTTTCCTGGTATATGCTTTGGGGAAAGTCATATATAAATTTCAGATAGAACTGTAGTCAGCTGTGTTGCTTTAAGTCCCCAATCTAAGATCATAGTCTCCAGCGTCTCCAGGAAGTTCCCGAGATGCCTTCTACCCACACATCTTTCTTTATTTGTTTCTTCCATTGATACCATTTTCCCCATAGTTTCTGTTATAACTGATGCTCCTGTTATCATCTTATTTTCCTATTTATGCTTTAAACAATAAAATAAACTGATTTGTGTTTAGGGAAAGAATGAAAGTTGATGTTCAGTTTATCAAGGGAGACTTGTGTTTTATCTGTAATATCTGAGGGGGCTTGTATTCCCTGTCCTGGTTGTATCCTGAATTCTCTGAGATACAGAGAAATCTTTCCTGTTCTTGTTCTTCTCACTAATTTGGGGACACCTAGAACAAGCTGCGATCATGAAGCATTTTATAAAGGCATTCTAAACCCAGCAGGGCTTTTGGCAAGCTTGATGGCTGATGCTGAGTTCCATAGTACATCCAGGGGTAACACAGGAAGGAAAGGTTGTTATGTGGAATCATGTCACCAAACATGTCACATTGAGAGAAAAGCTTGGAAATCTCTCTTCGACAGTTCTGTTGATAAAGACGCTTGCTACTTATTATGACATGAAATGATTTGTTAAGGTGACAAAAGGAATTACAGTTAACTCTTGGCCAATGTGAGGGTTAGGGGCTTCAATCCCCCATGCAGTCAAAAATCCACATATAACTTTTGACTCTCCAAAGACTATTAGTAGTTTAACTGACCTATAACATACACAGTTGATTAACACATATTTTGCACATTATATGTATTATTAATATATACTATATTCTTATAATAATGTAAACTAAACAAAAGAAACTGTTATTAAGAAAATCATGGGAAAGGGAAAATACATTTAGAGTACTATAGTGAATCGATACCATAAATTTATGTTATCTGCTTACAAGATGAATCATCTGTCTGAAATGAAGGGCAATTGTAGTTGCAGACCTCAGTCTAAGGTATATATTAAGCAATTGAACTTTTTCTTACAATGTCATGACTTTGCCTGTATGGATCTCATGGTTTTATCCAAGGTTTATGATATTTTGCTAAACATGATGAAGAATATGCAAGAACTATGAGATATTTACCTTTCACTGCCATATAGAATTTACTAGAGAGACAAACTGCTGTTGTGGAGGTAATTAGAGTCACAGTAGATACTTGAAACACTGAAGCTCACTGCAATAGCAACAGGTGACTGTGAAATTATTACAGTGTACAGTATGTACAGTATGGTTAATTTTATGCAGTTATGATTTAATACTGCACCTTTGCACGTGTTTACCATTTCTTTTGGCCGTGACTGGCACCATATATGATCTGTAAGTCTTTGTGTGTATAATGTTTGATAAATTTTAACTTTTGCGGTAGATTTGTGTATATTTTGTGGTAGCAAATGATAAAATAGAGTAGTATCTACATATATTTTGTGAATTCATGACATATCTTACTTTTTCTTTCTTTTTTTTTTTTTGGTATTTCTAGACTATGCTGTTAGTTTGTGAGTTTTATCAAAATGTCACAAGCCCCTAAACATTTTTCCAATATATTTATTGAAAAAAAATACATGTATAAGTGGACGTGCACAGTTTGAGCCCATGTTGTTCAAGGGTCAACTGCACTGACCTGAGAAGGCTTTGATTGTGGTGGTCCACTGTGCACTTGGGTCAGACTGCAGATATTCCTAACACCTTACTTCTCTTTCCTAAGCTTGCACCACCAACACACATTGCATTCAGAATAATCACTTCTATGAGTTCCAGAATGTTCTCATTATTTTCTAAATTCTTAGTATTTAGTGCTTACCTCACCAAAGGAACAAACGTGATGCTGGAGAAGCGAGTTATAATACTCACAACGTTGTTAAATGTTAAAGAGAAAAGTATTCATATTCAAGGAAATTCGCTGTATAATGCATGTCTCTGAAGGATCTTTCCAGAACTTCTTTGAGACTCATTTTCTCTATAAAATCTTCCCTTACATCCCAGCCCAATATAGCAACCGTTTACTGAATGCCTGCTATATTCTTGACACTGTATTTAGTATTTCACAAATATGATCTCATTTTATTTGCTCAATGACTCATAGATAAATCCACTGAGATTGTATATATAGAGCAACGTTGGTGAAAGTATCCTTCCAGGTATTGCACTTAAGATGATCTTGCTTCCAGGAGTCACTTGCGAGCCAGAAACAAATGTGGTGACTCAAAGCACTGACTTGGGTAAAGTGTGCATCTCCTCAACCGCATGCTCGGAGGAAACTATCCTATACACGCGAGTGGGCCAGTCCATTCTGCAGTCCTCTCCAGAGCTGTCGTGCAGTATTGGGTGGTAAATTGAGGGAAAGTTCATCTCAAGCCTCACCACTGCTTGTTTTAATCTAAACTAGAACCACTTTCAGCAGGAAATACAGAAATGAGTGACCACAAGGTCTATGTTTGGCATTCTATTTTCAGGCTGAGCCTTGTTTAGCTCTCCAGAAAGAAGAGTCGCTGATCACATTGCCCTGGGCTGATTAGGGATTAGTCTATGAGGTTCTGCAACTTATGAAATCCACCAAAGCTTGGACATACAGATGAGTTCCAGAGACAATCAAAATAGACCATGATTACAGTTAAGATTAATGATAGTGGCTACAAGGGTAGCTCAGCTGATGCCCCTGTGTAAACTGACTGAGGTGCCCCTGCACCCTGAGGGAGGATGGGATGCCGGGAGAACAACTGCTCACAGATGGGAACAATCGGTGCTTTCCGGAAGGCTCTGTGCTTGGCGTGGCTCCCTCGAGACGTCAGTCAGTCCTCAGCCTGTGGAAAGCCCAGACTAGAGAGTAAAAGGATAGGTGAAGAGGTTCAGAGTGTTCCCACATGCCTTCTGTTCTGGAACATTCCAGTCTCCCCTCCTAGGTCTTCCAGTCTAGTTATCACATTGATACTTACCCAAATGTTCTAAAATGGTATTATTTTAAGCCTTGTCATAATTCAAGGGACATAAGAGCTCAAAGATCTTCAGTCCTAGCTAAGATGTCAGATTACCAGCACACATTCTCCATCCATGCCAGCCAGCACTATGTAATTATTATTTCTCTCCATGCTTAAATCATAGCTCTCATAGGGTGGAAATTCTTCACAAGATCTCACCTCTCTGCCTAACATCCAGGCAGCATTAGCCTACTTTCAGTTCATGACAAGCTTGAGACTCTCACTCCCACTATGCCTTGAGCATGACCCTTCTCCAGGAGTGCCTTCCCCACCTTGCCTGTTCCAACCTAACTCTCACCTTCCTGTCAATACTCAGCTCAGGTGCCCTCTTCCAGTTAGACATTCTTGGTGTTCTTAGGTTAAGGAGCATTCCGTTTGGTTTCCTTAGTGTGTGCTTGCAGATTCTAAATCTGTAGCAGGATCAATATCTTTATATATGCCAGGCTTTTCTTTATTCTGCACTAGAACTTTATTCCTCGAGAGCATGAATATGTTTTATTGAATTTTATGCACAATATGTACTTTAGGACTGCTCAATAAGTTTTGTTTGTTTGTTTTTATTGATTTTATTTCTTGTTATTAAACCTATTCATAAATATTATATTATTCACAGGGATAATAATTAAGTAAACATAAAAACAATAACTGCTAACCTATTTCTTATGTTTTCTGTTTAGAGGCTTAAGTGCCTGACATGCATTCATTGTCTCACTCAATCTTCCCAATAATCACTGAGGAAAGAATTATTAGCCCCATTTTACAGATGATGAAACTGGGACATTTAATCCACTCACCCGATGTTTCATATCAAGTAGCTGAACAGGAATTTCAATCCAAATATCCAATAACTTACAATTGGTTAAAGCCAGCAGAAGGTAAGTAGAAGATCTATTTTGATATCTTGCTCTGTAAATATACAATTAATTTTTGAAGCAGTAGAGAATCATTTGACAATTTTCTTCTTACACGAGTATTTTACAATGAGAAAAAGTAAACCACATGCAATCTATATTCAGATGCCAAATTTTAGTTGTGCTTTCGTCAGATGAATCAATTTCATATTTGTGTCCTAAATTAACTGTGAATTCTTTGGTCAGTAATTAAATTGCATTTAATCAATTTAAGAGAGGAAAGCCATCTGTCAGGTGTGTGAACCTAATCAGCCACATTGTTTTGAATGGACCAGTATATAATGGTAGTAATTTTATTATCAAGAGGTACAATTCAAACTTACAGAGTTTTATCACTACATTTTATGTGAATCTCAACAGCTCATCAAAAGTCTATTTCTGTGAGAATCTCCATACTTTGACTTGATAAAGAATATTTTATGGGAGGTTGCACCTGAATGAAGACATGCGGTGAGGCTGGAATTTACAGAATGCCTCTTGTGGAAGATAACGGCCAGTTGATCCAAACACATTTGTATTTGATACACATGTTGGTCATGCCACACACATTTGCTGAGCACTTCTGTAGTAAGCACTGTGCTAGACACCACAGGATTCTAAGATGAACAAGACACTGCCACCACATGCAGTGTGTTGTAGTATAATTAAGGAGGTGACTGCTGTAGATCTAATGTGAGAAATCTAAGTTTTCTTGAATTCAATGTATCAAATCTTGTTCTAATAAATTCTTAGTGAATCTTCACAGCCTGCTTATAAATGGGTATTTCAGTTTATATGAAGACACTATAGTTGGTAAGGGCAGAAGTTTAATAATGAGAGATATAGTCAGCAAGGTCGGTTTCTAAAAAGCAATCAAGAACATCTAAATAATGGTAAAAATCTTTTTGTGTGGAACAAAATTAGAAGGTTTTATTTTAGTGGCTGAAGTTGAGAAGGTTTTTCTGAAGTGATGGGCCTCCCTAAAAATAAATAAACATATGAATAAACAAATGAATAAATAAATAAATACATAGAATTGAGAACGTTTGTAGAATCCCTTACAGAAGAAGCATGAAGAGAATTTATCTAGAGCTGCAGTCCCCAAGGGCCCCAACGCCCAGACCATGGCCTTTTAGGAAACTGGCCTCACAGCAGGTGAGCCAGGGAAGCTCCATCTGTATTTACACCCCCTCCCCATGGTTCGCATCACTGCATATGCCCCGCCTCCTGTCAGAGCAGCGGCTGCATTAGATTCTCATAGGAGCGCAGAGACCTACTGTGAACTGCGCATGCGCGGGATCTAGGTTGCACTCCTTATGAGAATCTGATGCCTGATGACCTAGGTGGAGCTGAGGCGGTGATGCCAGTGCTGGGGAGCGGCTGCAAATACAGATCATCAGCAGCAGAGAGGTCTGGCTGCACAATAAATGTAATGCGCTTGACTCATCCTGAAACCATCTCCCCCACACTCCCTGATCCGTGGAAAAATTGTTTTCCATTAAACTGGTCCCTGGTGCCAAAAAGGTTGGGGACTGCTGCTCTAGAAGGAAGGTTTTATTTGTTTTTGTTTTTGTTTTTTTTAATTGGGGGAAAACTACAAAGCATTTACAGAACAATGTTTACAGTCACAATTTGTAGTGAGCTGATTTCCCACAATATATTACCACTCAAGTTGACTTATCTTGTTACATTCTAAAACCTACTCTGTCAAAGTAGACCATAGAGTACATACATATTTGTTTTATTTTTGTTTTTAATCACAAGAAACGGCATAAGTGTAGTTCCAGGACTTTGACTTTTTTTTAACAAAAAGAAAGAAATTGTCTACACAATTGGTATATAGACAATTACATCTAAAATTTAAAGGCTGAATTTTAAAATTTCAGACTGGGAACTCTGCTCTAACTACCCCCCCCCCAAAAAAAAATGACTGGTTTGATATACAAGAACATGTACGAGGGGAAAAGGAACCTAGAAGCAGTAGATGACAAAGGATAATACATCAGGAAGACAGGGAACTCTCGCATTCATTGTCCTCAAACACTTACCTAGGTATTGCTTTGCCTTCAGGATAAATTACAAAATACCTTACATGGCTTTTAAGTCTCTTCATTTGTAGCCCCTACCTCCTTTCCCAAAGGCTTGCTGCCTGTCAGCAATTCTGAATGTCCCAAACCTAATAGTAATTAATTTTTACTTTATGGAAAACCCACTGCTCACTCATTCAGAAGAATTATTAAGGTATAGAAGAGAGCTCATTTGAATATTTTGAGCAACTCATCAGGAGAACTACAGGTATCCCCAAATTTGCTAATATCACAATAATCTAGGTTACTTTCAGGTATCACGTATCACAAAGAAAGTTTTTAGCATTTCAAGAGTTACTGTCAGCCTTTGCAGTGTGTGATATTCAAATTCATGCTTCAGCAAAATTACAAATTACAACATGACATATCGGTTCATGAATAGACAAAACTTGGAACACTAAATCTGCAAATGTCAAGGGTCTACTCTATTACAAATGCCAACAACTGAGCATAATTCCAAGTAATTACTTTCCTTGAAATTTAAAGTCAATGCTGGTACCTTCCACGTTGTGAAGGATCGGCAGTCAACAAGAACTGGTACTTGTGTATGCTGATGACATCTGACTGCATCACTTTGGTGTTATAACATATGGACTCACTTTGTGGATTTATGGCTTTCCTTTTCAAGAGAAGAAATGGAATAATGAAAAATGTAGCAATTCTACATGCAACAATGGGGAAGGAACTGGAGAGACAAAGTGTATAATTGAGTTAGGGAGTGGGATGAGGAGGGTCTTGGGTACTTGTAGAAAATAGGGTTGAAGTGATGGCTTATTATTTATTGGTGAACAATTAATTTGACTGAAGTAGCAAAATATACTGGTGAAGACTGTTCTTCACTCCCCCATAGAATTCTATTACTTCAGGTCCTTCTTTTCTGATTAAAGAAATCATTAGCATTACATAGAGGCCCTGAGCAGGCAAAATGTTGTGTTCAAGTCCTCTGTTTCCGCCTTCATCCTTTCTCTCCTGGGGGCTCCAGCAGGACTCGTTCCCTACAGCTAATGCAGCTCACTTGCACAGTATGATCTCAGGGACCATGAAAAGACTTCGACTGGGCCATCGACAAGCCACTTCCTTGATCCCATAATAAACATAATACATAGACTCAGCTCTTAAATTTCATAACCTCTCAGCTATACTGTACTTGACTTGACTCTCCTGTGAAAAGATGTACTCATGTGATTTGAAGCATGTATACACTTGTCCTGACTGAGATGTACGGTCTTCTGCATCCCCTGTTCCACTGCTTTCCTAAGAAAGGTTTCTCTTTCTGACATAAATTCACTAATGCCCTACATCTAAACTTTCTCTGTCTGAGTGATTTTTCTCTGGTACTGATCTCCACTGTAGCCACTTCTCTCTCTCCTTTTCTGCTGACTCCTTCTCTTCTATCTTCAATTTTCTAAGAATGCCACTGCCTGAAAGAAGCTTTCCATTCTTAGTTAGGAAAGTGACACCACCACTAACATGCTTTGTCCACCTCATTTAATTGCCACATAATCCTGTACTGAGAGCTCTTTTTAACCCTGTTATAAGATGTAGAACCTGAGGCTATAAACATAAACATTTGTCTCTCTCTCTCTCTCTCTCTCTCTCTCTCCCCCGACCCCCTCCCAATTCCCTCTCTTCCTCTCTCCCTCTTTCTCAATCCATTCCCCCTTCTTTCCCGTCCTTCTTGCTTTATGTTATTTTGTGTTGGCTTGTATTTTTACATAGTGTAAACTTGGATGATTTCTTAACTCTGCTAACTTTAATCAGATACAACAAAATAATGTTAATACAGGTAGGGTGAAAATACGAGGTTATTTGGCTTAGAAAGCACAATGTATTTAATATTAAGGAAAAAAATTAATGTGTGCTAGGACAATAAAACTGAGAAATACAGATGGATAATATTTACATTGGTGTTGCAACTTTAGAGAATGAACGCAGCGAGCCCCTCCGAGAACACAGCAGGCTTAGAGGCCCTAAACACCCTAAATATGAGCAGTTGTGTTTCCGGTTACACATGCATGACCCAAGCTAGAGGCATGTGCATGGGGCTCCAACTGCGCATCAACACACGCAGATTGAAGGAATTTTGCTTTAACTTCTGCTTTCTTTGAAAACTTTCTCCCTCAGACAGCACGGCCTTTGTTCTCTCTTTTGCCGAATTCTTTGCTTAGAAAACAAACAAAAGCAAAAATAAGGTTTATGACAAATTATTTTCAAAACTTTAAACTTACAGCCTTCTGTTACCTATCTCCACTGTGGTCCTTGAGAGGCATGGAAATGCGCACAGGTGTTACTGTGGACTGTTGGAGAGCACAGCAATGATTTGAGGAGAAAGTAACAAGCAAACGAATTTGCAGTGTAAACTCTGTAGCACTAATGTAACAAAGTAGTTGCCCCTCCTCCCATAGATATGAAAGTGTAAAATTGAGAGAGAGGAATATGTAACAAGGAATAGTCTGGAGAAAAAGAAAAGGCCAAAAAGACTTTTGGTCTCTTTAAAACTTCCCCCACTCTTTTGGGAACTGCAGCCTGGCCTGCATCCCTGAGGCAGGTCAAGGCTTTTGTTAAAACTCCCAGGTGGTGCAGCCCCCAGGTGGGCACTGGCAGAGTTCACAGGCTTTGTCTTTGGCAGAGATGAGAGGATTAGAACAGTTAGCCACAGTAATTGCCTGAAGCCAAAAACCCTCCCTTTAAAAGCTCTGTATTTCTGCCTATGTTCAGGAAATTTGGGATTTTGAGATGAGAAGGTCTGCCATATTTCCTCCTTTGTTGACAAAGTAAACTCCCTTTCTCTCCTTCCTCAAACTGCTTGTCCTTGTCCTTCTGATTAGGCCTCTTGGACAAGTGGCCAAGCTTTCTGTAGCACTAATGACTCCCTTCATTGGTGAAATTTGTTTATTTGTAGGGTCCTGGGGAGGAGCCATCACGAGCCAGTGTCATTAGATCAGCCAGAAATCCTGCTAGACTTTGGTTGAACTGGTGTAGACCCAGGGACTAAAAAAGAGAGTTACCAGGGCCATTTACCAGGAACATGGGAGTGGAAAAGCTTCTTTCCTCAATGATTTTAATCTCTATTTCCCATCACTCCCCTACATGGAAAGTTCACTTTTCTTAGAACTACCTTAATTGAAGGTCAATTATCAGAAATAACATCTGAATAATCTAATTTTCCAGGAAATTTCTTTATAGTACCACAACTCACTTACCAGATAATTCAACTTTCTAATCTGTTTAATAATTAGGTTATCAATCTAATCTATAAATTAGTTTAATACATTTTCTGTCATTTATGAGTGTTTAATATGTAGCAGACACTATATAATATCTGTATTCATATGATATTTTCATAACATGTAAATAAATAAATTTGGTTTATGTAGCATGTACTATTATATATCTGTTTAAATAACATTGCATATTACTGTGCTCAGGATTTTAAAAATATTCTTATCTCCACTGAACAAATATAAAATGTAAAACAGACTTGTCAAGTAGTTGCCCAGGATTCATCACTGTCATATTGCACAGCTGGAAATCAAGATACCAGAGTTAATACGGTAATAACTACTCTGTGTTACTCTGGCCTGTGGAAATGGCTGAATGGATGTATTGCCCAAAGGACATCTGGCACTTTTGAGTAAACATTTTTAATATAGTTTTTATTTTGAACCACATAAAGATTTTACCTATTTAAAAAGTTAAATTATAACAACAACACTTGAACATAAACTGAAAAAAGAACTTAATTCTATATCAAATGGACATAACTATAATGTAAGGAAGAAAGAATCGTCTCCAGGAACCTAGAGCATCACTACATCTACGACAACTTAGGCTACACACCAGAGGACGGAAGAACGGCAAAATGAAGCTGCTCTATATTCAGGAGTCTTATTATTAATAGAACCATTGGTATCATTGTTTGGAAATTATTTTTAAAGTGTAGGATGAAGTAAATAAGTACTTTTGTAAATGTTATCAATAAAAGAGGCAAGAGCTTCAAGTACAACACTAAAGAACTGTGTCAAATTCTCCCAATGTCAAATTTTAGTTAGAATTATTATGATGAATTCAAAGTTATTAAAATGGTATATTTCTGTCCACAGAAAAGGCCTACAAGCTCTGGCATGAGCACTCCAGAAACCCTGCTTTCATTTTCTAAACACATTTCTACATGTACATGCGCGCGCGCGCACACACACACACACACACACACACAAGAGCTTCTCGGAGAAATCCAGTTCTAGTCTGGACATGAAAAACATAAGATGGTGCTTGGATGTGCACAATACAAGAAAGCTGCAAGGCCCAGCAAAGGATCTTCTTAGGTTCAACTAGTCAGACTCGCTGCCGTACAATAGGCCATACGTGGCCAAGTCTGTTTGGTGGCACACAGGACAGGAGTCGCAGCTTGCCAGCAGAGTGCATTGGATATTCCTTGTCAATGGGAGTCCTACAGGCACACATCAGACAGCTCAGGGGCAAGAAGATGAGCCCCCATGGGAGCGTGTGAAAGCTGCCCTGTTTTAGAGGCCTCATTTCCTACAGGAGCTGACACCTCTTGGAACAGCACTGCAGACCCAGCTTCCAGCACCTCCAGAAGGATGTGTCCCGAGAGTCACTGCACTCAGAGAAGACAAAAGATGTGCCTTCCTAGCAGGTATTTGTCACTCTTCCATTCCAGATGCAATTTACCCATGAGTAGTAATTTTTACTATACACAGTGCTGCGTAGTAATTTATCTTGTTTTTCTGTTTCCAGGGTCACACAGCTAAGAAGTTAAGTGAACGTCAAATTCTCTGGCAGAAAGGAGAAAGGGTTTTGTTAAACTTTCCGCCAGCAGAAGTATTCACGTTACTGCTATTTAAAAAATAGAAACAAGTAATGATTTGCTACTGTTAGAGATGTCTATTATTCCAACACTTTAATCTGAAAGTTACTAGTTAAAGAAGGTGAAAAAGTCCTTTATCTGAGGAATCCCAGTAGTATTATTTGATATGAATGACTGCTAGTGAATGTAGCAGCATCAGATAACATGGGAATAGTAAGATTTTGGCATCCGTAAGGAAATATTTGTTTACGGCAAGAATCATCAACCGAAGCCAAAACCAGCTGGTGACGGAAGATGGGTAATTCGATATCTGCACAGTGTATAAACGTAACTCTCATAGCGCTTGATATCCACAGAAGGATACATTCCTCTACAGTGCGGGTTTTGTATGTCTCCTTTACAAGCCCTGGATTGAGACACTCTCAATTTCCTTGCCCTTTGTCCTCAGGGGACAAAAACATCATACGTTTGGTGTGTCTGAGAGAGGAGACTCAGCCCCTTCCTTCTCCATCTGTAGAAAGCTCAGGTGCCATACTCTGCATGTGACACACTTTACAACAGTAAGGCCGTCAGGAGTTTAGGAGAGACGTCCTGTGCTTCCTCAGCAGCGTGCGTGATTCGGTGTGTCAGTCCACTTGGAATGCAATATTGGAGCATGACACTCAGGCAGTACACCTGTGAGAAGTGTTCCAAAGACAGTATTAGTAATTTGGATGGGAATTTTCCGTTTAGCTCTTCAAACTAACTCCCCACTCTTCTTCATCCTGAGTTGTATTAATTGTATGGATTACATTAATTGCATTGGCTATATTAATTCCATAGAGAGTATACATTGCACGGATTGTGTTAATTCTCCCTTGGTCCTCCAGCTTCCATTAGGATCTAGCCAATAGTGAGTTTTTACAGGAGACCCGATAATGGCAAGAGAATGAGGTGGGGTATTTGTTTTCCTGGACCTCTCCCAGCCGTATTGCCTCCATGAAAGGTCACTGGAATGCATAGACCATGAGACTTCAGCCACATGATGCTTGCTGGTTTGGTATTGTTAAAGCTTATGTCTTATAAGTATACTGATAAATTTTATGGTATATAATCACTGTTTAAAAAAAATATAATATGCTTAAAATCGAGTATACTGTGTTATTGAGGATATTTTTAAAAGAACAAAAATGTCTTTTGACCAGCCATCAGTGAAAATTGAATCATATGCTTACAACTGTGGCAGTCTGATGTTTGGAAGAATTGTGAACACAATAGTGCTAAGACACTGGTTAGTAATTCCCCAAACTGGTAGACTATACTTCTGCATTTCTTTTGATTTTAAATAACTGTTTGATTTTTTTAAAACTTTAAACAACTTTTATCACAGTTTAAAAAAGGGTAGAATAATAGAAGTCATGTTTATGTTCTCTTTTTCTTTTTTTTTTTTTTAAGAGACAGGGCCCTGCTCTGTCTCCCAGGCTGAAGTGAGGTGACATTCCTGGAGTGCAGCCTCGAACACCTGGGCTCCAGTGATCCTCCCACCTCAGCCTCCTGAGTACTGGGACTGTAGACATGCATTATTTTGCCTGGATATTTTTTTTCTTTTTCTTTTTTCTATTTTTTGTAGAAAGAAGATCTCACTATGTTGTCCCGGCTGGTCTCAAACTCCTGGTGTGAAGCGATTCTCCTGCTTCAATCAGCCTAAGTGCCAGGATTGCAGGCATGAGCTACCATGCCAGTGAAACTTATGTTTTCTAAAAGCAAAACTTGTTTGACATAAAACACTTAGGAAATAAAATGAAAATTTTAAAATGTTACCAATAATTCCATCATCATTATCAATATTTTCATGCCATCTGGTCTTTTCTCTTATACATTTAAACTATTTTGGATATTTTGTTGGCACACATAGCACTCTAATAAATACTCTTCTATATCAGTTTTGTTTTGTATTTAAGAAAACTTCAGATAGAGTACAAGTATTAGTTTTTTACTAAGACACTTTTGTGACAGAGGTCAGAAATACTGTAAAAAATAAAACTCTCCAAATCAATAATTTAAAAACCAAACTCAAATGAAAGATGGGGAAGGGAAGTCACAGTCAGGGTGGGAGGCCCAGGTCACTCTGGAAGTCACAGCTGGGGAACAGTCTTTTTTAGACGAAGCCATTTCAGGGGCAGAATTGTACAGATTGTCTTGATTGATGTCACCGAGTTCCATCTTCCTGACAAGTCTGTATGTCTTTATGTCTTTGTTAAGACTGTAAACTATAGATTAGAAAATGTGTGTGTCAGAACCATTTAACTACCCCCTCCCCATTTACCCATACCTAACCACCCTTCTGTAACAAACTACAGCACTTACGGCTTTACGGGAGCTCTAGCCGAGGCGCGGTCCTCCCTCGGGCTTCCTGACACCTCGGGGGCAGCCTGAAGCTCCTCCTGGGGGCAGCGCTGGTGCCTCCTGGGCCCTCCCTCAGGCTTGAGGCTCACCTATCAGGAGCGCCTGGAGGAGGACTTTAGCTGGACAAAGCTGAGAATAAGAAACGCTGGGATGGTCCTACCCGGGAGCAGCATGAATTTATGAGTGGGCTGGACAAGGGAGGAGCCAAGTACATGGATGGAAAAGCAGGAGTGAGCGCAAATGCCAAATGGAAAAGCAGGGCAAGAAGCGAAGGCGTGGACAGCCACCGTGCGGCAAATGGCTGAGTGAGTGAGTGAGTGAATGAACGGGGCACGGGAAGGGTAGGAGAATGTCACTGGGGACCGGACTGTGTGAATCCTGGGAGTAGTTACCTCTGACGCACGAGACTTGGAAACAGGCCTGCGGGACAGAGCGTTTGACTTCAAACATGTCCCTTATAAATGTAGAGGAAACTTCAGGGAGTGTTTCGGGCACTTTCCTCCGACCCCTTCCTTTCGGCCTTCACCCTCTCCAAAGCGCACACTGAAAGAACCTGCACGCGAGTGTTTATGGCAGCACAGTTCGCTACGGCAAGGATGTGGAAACAACCCAAGCGCCCGTCCATCCATGAGTGGATTTACGGTATATATATATACGATGGAGTACTACTCAGTTACAACAGATGATGGGGGTCTAGACCTCTTGCATTTTCCTGGATAGAGCTTGAGCCCATCCTCTGAAGTGAGGTCTCTCCAGAATGGAAGAACAGGCACCACATGTACTCGCCGTCAAACTGGCACTGACTGATCGACACTAAGGTGCTCACAGGGCAGTAGTATTCAGTGAGGGTTGAGGGAGGGTGTTGGGTGAACTCACAACCAAGGGCTGCGGTCAGCACTGTAGGGGGACAGGGCACACCTCAAATCATGGCTTGGGTGAGGCAAAGTCATAACATGTAGCCAAAATGTTTGTACCCCCATAATATCCTGAAATTTAAAAAAAAGAAAAAAAAACAAACAAAGCACACACTTAATTTGAGTTATCTGCTTCATGTATGGGCGTCATGTGCTAGTACATGACTAAAAAGAGTCAAAAAAACTGACAAAACTGTTAGAAGAAAAAGTGGACAGTTAAGCATCCTTCGTTTTTTGGGGCCAGCATAACCCGGAATCTAACTCAGTATCCTCTGCTCCCCTGAGCTCCCCGAAGTGTGTGCTTCTTTTCTCAATGAGGAAATACAATCTCTCGTGTGTGACTCGGGAACAGAGATGAAGAGTGATTATCTGCAGACCCAGGCACCCAGGGCCGAGCAGTAACAATAGACGATACTTACATTTTCAGACATTGCTCCTCATATGGAGACATTAAAAATTCAATCACAGAATATCTTAAATCATTTGGGTTGCCTGAATGGCTAAATGTTGCGTTCTGTGAATGTGTCTGCTAGAATTTTACCGCCTTTAGTCATTTAGATGAGGCTTTTTTTTTTTCTTTTTCTCACTGTTAGAACCATAAAACCTTATAATATTTCAGGATGCTTTGTGATTTAAAATAAGATTTTCTCAAGTGACTTACACCTGGTAATTCTCTTACTCAAATTATAGACATGCAAAAATGGGCTTTTAAATGGATATTTTTGAATTTTCTTTTTAGATGTGGAGTATTTAACTACAATGATTTCATCTTGTATTGTCTTTACACATCCTAGCTTTGACTTAGATAACACTTGTTTCTCATCTATCTGTCTCTGCCTTATTATTCAAAGCACTAATTCCCTCACTTTGCTGCGTAGAGGTGATCTGACCCTGTCCGATGCACCCAGGGTAAGCAGCAGGTGCCTCATTTAGGCTTCATTAGGAGACTTTCCAACCCAAAGTCCTTTGCTCAAATGCACTGGGATGGCATCTCATCCTGGAAGCCCAAGTCGGGGACAGAGGGACGGCCTGGAGGTGGCAGGCCCTGTAGCCAAAGGCAGAGATTTGCATTTTGACTCCAGGACATTTCTATTTTAGCAGCAGCTAAATACAGTTTCTTTGCATTTAATCAAAAATTTCCACAGGAAAAAAAGGGTTTGGAGAAGAGGCAGGGTGGGAGGGAGTGTTTGAGGAGGCTGGAGAACACCATTCTGCCACAGAAACTTCAACAAAACAAAACTCTGGTGAAAATATATAGATATCGATATAGGTACATACACACACACACAGAGGTAGGTAGATTTTACCATGATAATGACGATATTTGTCTATTTCATGGCTGTCAACTCAAGTAAATGACTGAGGCAAAAACAAATCTTGATCAACGGAGGTTTATTAAGCCAAAATTGAGGATGTGGGGCTGGGGGGACAGGAACCACAGACAAGCTGTGGCCGTTTTTTCTGAAGGCAAAAGTTGGAACCTTCAGCATGTAAAGGCATATGAGGGGGGACAGTGGCTGATGAGGCAAAATTGTCATGTTCTTAGGAGACCCAGAAAAATTTAAATTTTACATAAAATAAGGGGAATGTTAGAAGAGAAAAAGGGAGTGAAGGAAGCATCAGCTATGTAGATATCCCTGGGTAAGTGGAAGATGTGGGGTCCTGTCCTGTCTCCAGTTCTGTTAAGTGAAGACAAACTTGGTAATTTGTTACTACTGTGGAATGGACCAGGCTCTGAGCCAAATTTGAGGACCATGACCTGGAGCCACGCCCAAGAAGCCTTGAGCAAGTGGACTCACTGTGGCTGGGTTTCAGGGAGACAGGAGCTACAGGTAAAGTCATAAATCAATATGTGGGAGGCATACATTGGTTTGGCCCAAAACGGTGGGCCATCTCGCACAGCGGAGGGCTTACAGGTTATAGGTGGGTTTAAAGATTCTTTAACTTCTAATTGGTTAAAGACATGAAGCTTTGTTTAAAAGCTTGGAGTGTTTTAAGCTATGGAGCTGTTAATCAGAGACAAGCCACCCAACAGAGATTTGTTGTGTAAATTGAGGACCTGCAGGTTTGTCTTGCATACCCTTAGGCCTGCTAATGGGTTACAAAGGACATCTCCAAGAAGGGAGGGGGGCGTGATGAGGCATGTCTGACCTCCCTCCTCCTGGCAGGCAATTTAGTTTTAGGATATCCCCTTGGCCAAGAGGGGGTCCATTCGGTCAGCCAGTGGGGCGTGAGTCTTAAGATTTTATTTTAGTTCACAGATACTAGACATAGTTACAATTTGCCTGTCCTTGCTTATGGAAGGTCAGCAAGGAATTTCCTTAATGACTGATCGGTGGTGCCAGCTCTTCACAGGTGCCTGAGGACTTTACCTTCTCTTTTGCATAAGGAGTTGGGAGGGGGGTGCTGAGACTTTGATTTTCTTTTTACATGGCTGAAAATATTGGAGAGTAATTTTAATAATACATACAACTTTAGCATGTGTGTATTCCCCTCTAAGCAAGAATAAGCCTTATTCAGCTACTTCTATCAAAAAGCGGAGACCTTATCTGCTTTTCCATCTCTAAATATTACATTTTTAGATAAAACATTCAGTTTAAATTCAGTCAAGCAAAATACCCACCTATAAAAATCACGAATTTACCTTATAAATTTTGAACCTGTATGTTTATATTGTGTAAAATAAATTTGTACTTCTCATATTTAAGTATAAAACACCACAATTAATTTCTTTATCAATGTGTACGTGTGATTTGCTCATTTGTCATAGGCTTCAATGTTGCATAAAATTTTGATACATAATTTATGAAATTATATTTGAGTTTTTCCATCAGTATTTACTTGTGATATTTTAAGTCTTTTATGTACTTTCAGCACTTTGAAACAGACAATTGGCAACAGAAACCAAAGTTCAGGCAAAATTATAGACAAAATATAAATTTGAGAAAAATTCCATAATTTAATAACTTTTTAATGAAAATTAGGGCAATACAATTTACATTCAATTTTGTATAATAGTTTACTACACAGTTTGTGGTAAGGAGGCTACTCTGCAGATAACGATTTGTTTAATACCCTGGTCATCCCCAACCCCTGTCGTCAGGGCTCCACGTGCCCCTTCCCCTGCCTGCCAATTGTCCTCCATGAAGTTTAGGAAGCGCCCCACACCCAGCACAGCAGGAGGTGAGCAGCAGGCAAGCCAGTGAGGCTTCATCTGTATTTACAGCCCAGCGGTCCCCACGGATATGGAAAAATGGTCTTCCATGAAACTGGTCCCTGGTGCCAAAAAGTTTGGTGAGCACTGATTTAATAGATTAGTAGTGCTGTTTAAGTATTTAACATGATTTCTTATTTTCTGCCTTTTTTTCTCAATTATTGAAAATGGCTTTGAAATTTCCAATTTAATTTTTGATTTGTCATTTCCCCTTTTATTTCTATCAGTTATATATTTTTTGATGTATTTTGAAGCTCTATTATTAGGTGTTGATATATCATAAATTTCTGTATCTTCTTGATCAATTGACCTCCTGGCTTTTTGTGATTTGCTGGCAATCTTAGACCTTCCTTGGCTTGTATGTGCATCATTCCAAACCTCCTCTTCCCATCACGTTCTCCCTGTGTCTCTTCACATGTCTTTCCTTCATTGGGTGTCTGTGAACACGTTTCCCCTACTTCCGAATGATGTCACATTCTGTAGTACTGGGGGTTGGGCCTTTAACGTATCTTCTTTTGGGGGACATAACTGAGCTGCCAATGCCATCCCTATACCCCCCATTCTGTTCCATCCACTGTCCTCCAGACAACCATTTCTAGTAGATTTTCATTAAGCCTTCCACTGTTTCTTTGTGAAAATTCAACAAATATGTTTACATTTATTTATTTTCCCTGTTCCTGTGGAATAGTAATATACTGTAGAGATACCTTGCATATTGATTTCTCTACTATGTTAGCTTGCAGTGTTAAAGAGTATTTGCCCACAGATTACATTCTCAAATGTTTAAATTTTCCCCATCTATTAGATGAAAATGGTACCTCATTATAGGTGAGGATCAACTGAATTATTTCAGCTTTCACACGTTGGTAAAATACCATGTACAAATTCCTGACCCGCGTGGTTATGTACTCAGGAGCACTCTTACATTATTTACTTCCTTCATGGACAGTGGGCACTTCAGATATTTTACCCTTATTGCAGTGAGACTGGGTAAATTATATTTTCCAAAAAAAATTTATCTCACCTGGGTTTACAAATTATTTATATAAATATGTGCAATGTTGCCTGTGTTTGTTTGATAAGTATTTTCCCTTTTTCATAAATTTATAATTTATATCTTTTTTAAATTAGTTTTACTAGTGGCTTTTCCCATATACTGATTTTTCAGAGATAGCTTTGTATTAGTTTTAAAGCTCTCATTTCAAGTTTTTGAAATTATTAATCTCTACTTTTACCTCAATTATTCCTCTCCTGATCTCTTTTAGTTTACTCTCTTGGTCTTTTTTTATGTTCTTAAGATTTTTATTTTTATTTATTTATTTATTACTGATACATAGTAGATGTATGTATTTTCGGGATACATGTGTTGATTTGGTACATTTGTATGGTTTGCAAAGATCAAATCAGGGTACTTGGGATACCCATTACATTAAATCTTTATCTTTTCTTTATGCTAGGAACATTTGAATTATTCCTTCTAGCTATTTTGAAATGTACAATAGATTATAGTTAACTATAATCATCCTACTGATCTATCCAACAATAGGTTTTATTTCTTCCACCTGTGTGTATATATATATGTTTTTAAGATTTTTAAATTGCATTTAGCTTTTTTAATTTTGAAAATTCTTAAGTGCTTTAGCTATGTGAATTTTCCTCTAACCACGGCTTCAGCTATGAGAATTTTCCTCTAACCACGGCTTTGCTGTGTGAATTTTCCTCTAACCACGGCTTTAACTGTGTGAATTTTCCGCTAACCATGGCTTTAGCTGTGTGCCAAAAATTTTTACGTCTCTAGTTTTTATTGTTATTTCCTAGCAGTTTTGCAGTTCGTTTTGCATGCCACCATCAATCCAAGATGTGCTTAAAAATTGTAATTTCCAAGCAGCATAATTCTTTTTTTCTAAGTGATTTTTACTATTTTAATTGTTGGTGTTTCTAATTACAACTAAATTGAGCTGAAGGAGGTCCTTCTTACACTGGGTGCTCTGAAAATACCTGTGCTGATGTGACACATGCCTGCCATCTGGAAAATGACATAATCTCTTTTTCTACCTCTCTTGCTCTATCTCCGTCTTCACATGGAGTTTACTAAGGTGCATTTGGATGCGATGGCATAGATTTGGTTAGAGACTTTTTATAGTTCTCTGAAGTTCACAGATTTCCCTAGGATGTCAATCCAATCTCCTTTTTTAGGGTACAGAAAGCCTTTGCTAGTATAGTTACTTTCTATATATCCATACAAAATATTCCCTACTTTTGCTGAGGACTGTTTTAGGAGGACCTTGGTGTGCAGCACACAGTTTTTAAACAAAATGTGCAGATTTTCTAAGTGAAAAATAGGAACATTGTAGCATCATTGGCATCTTCAGTTCTCTATAATCAAGATTAAACTAAATAGTTGAACTACTATGATATTGTTTTGCTGTCATGATTTTTTTAAGTAGTACCCAGGTGTTATCCTGAAGAACACACTTCCCATATTCTGGATCCCTACGAGTTATTTGTTAGACCAACCTGGCTGAAACAAGTTATTTGATGAAAGACAGAAAAGTAAGCATCAAAGAGATTTCAAAGTGCAGGAAATTGTAGCTCAATTATGACTATCATGATTTCAAATTCCACAAGAGAAAATCAAAACAAATCAATGTAATCATAAATTTCAACTGGTAGAATGTTATTATACTTAAACTTTTGTGCCCCTAAGAATCACCTGGGAACCTTATCCAGATTCCCAGATGCTATGTCCATGATTCTGTCACAAGAAGTTTAATTGCCTGCATTTTAGCAGTAACTGCAAATGGCTCTCTGGTAAGTAGTTAACTAGCTGCACTTTGAGAGCACTTCCTCAGAATTAACACAAATGCTAAGGTTAATAATTTGGTTTCATGATTTTTGGCCTACTAAGCTAAAATAACAAATTACAGCCTCCCTTTCTCAACCTTAGTGACCCTTAGAATCTGTCAAAGCATTGGCCACTGTTGATAAATCCATTCTAAAGGGATGCCATGCTCTATCCAATCAGGCACCCACCATGTAATACTATCAGTCCTTAGGTCTTAATGCTGCTGAGGAATTCTCCACACCAACCTTTCTCGATTTAATTGGCTTGATCCCCTGAGTAATACCTCCACATATATATGAGGACTGAACTCTGATCTTTTTCTTTGCCACCCAAATATTCCTTTCCAAGGGGGCCTGGTGAGTCACACCTACAAATGATAAAATCTCACTAAGCAGGTTTTTATGATTTGGTTTACTTCCCAACCTGATTCCAATATGGCATCACAGGAAAGACAGAAGATCTTTATCTTAACTCGAGCACTCCTTTCTGCTGATTCCTAATCTTTTGGACAAAGCCTAACTGTTTCAGCCAATTGTCAACTAAAGAATCCCTAAATCCATCAATGACTTGTAAGCCCCTGCTTCTAGTTGTCTTGCCTTAATCCCTAAACCCACCTATAACCTATAAGCCCCCTGCTTCAAGATGGCCCACCTTTTCAGGCCAAACCAATGTGTGCCTTCCATGTATTGATTTATGACTTTACCAGTAACCCCTGTCTCCCTGAAATGTATAAAACCAAACTGTAACCCAGCCACAGCACGTCCACTTGCTCAAGCCTTCTTGGGTGTGGCTCTGGGTCATGATCCTCAAATTTGGCTGAGAATAAACCTCTTTAAACTATTTTACAGAGTTTGGCTTCTTTTCAGTTGACATATAACACACACACAATACAGAGGCTGTCACTTTAGTTAGCTCAGGTCTTCCTGTAACACAAAAACTACGACTTGGAAAAGTGAAGGTAAAGTAAGAGAAAACTGTCTAGGAAATTAGAAAATATACAGATTTAGAGTGAGGAATATCCTTATAGACCAGAAGATTGATGGATCGATCTATTGAGAGAGAGGTCAAAGAGATATATATGTAGATGTAGATGTAAAAATAGATATAGACATACATATGAACTCATATGTCCCTTTACATTTTAGAAAGAATGTATGCATATTAAGTTTAGCTTAGTTTTATAATATCACTTGTTTCTACTGTAGATATTTTAAGGTATGTAATATTTTAGGGTAAATACTCTCGTTCTTACATCTTTCCTTCAGGTGGATATCTAGAACAGGATGGCATCTTATTCATGATTTGTAAACCTACAGTTGAGCTGGAGAACATCTTCCATTTTCTCATCATAAAGAATATATGGCAAGAATCTCTTTATGTCTTTTAATATACAAAAATATCTTCATTTTATCTTCACTCACTTGAGTGATTAGTCCTTGGAAAATGGCAGACGTAAGCTCACGATTGCCATTTCAAAAAAGCTGAGACTGAGAAGTTAATGTACTTGCCCAAGGTCACTCAAGTGGCAGGCAATGGGTTTTAGAGGCAGAAATCAAACCCTAGTGTTTGCAGTAATTTATTCATGAATCATTCATTCTTTTACTCAACTGTGATTTGCTGAATATCTGCTATTCTCCAGGTCCTATTGCTATAAAGATGGATAAAGTGACTGATCTGTTTTAGAGAATTTCACAGTATAATAATGGAGATAGAAATGCTCTTCCTTTAACTGCCTTTCATTTATCTTGCTCTCCAACCAAGTGTTTTGTTGTTCACCTTCCACAGCCTTCACTTTGCTGAGCCTAATGACTGGACCATGCACTCCCATACCTCTCTCAACCTGGTTACTCTTAAAATCCGTACTTGACCTCAGATGCGCCATACTTCCTGTTACACGAAGCTTCCCTGATTGATGTCCTCCAAACTAAAAACTTTCTCTTCCTCCACTGTATCCCAAAACATTGTTTATGCCTCTCACAGCACCCAATAGTTTCTACTTACCATTGTATTTATGGATTTGCATATATGTAGCCTCACTACACAGACAAAACCATTAAGAACTTAAGCATGTCTGTCTATGTCTCTTCAACTGAGCTTAGCAGACTCCATCCCCTAAACACTGACTGTCCAATACTTATAGTCCAGTAATACTTCACACTCTCTCATTTCCTTCTCTGCTAAAATTGCATTTTCTCAAAGAGCCCTTCCCTGACAACTCATTCTAAAATGTCATTACTATCATTATCTCGTCCCGTATACTGCTAGTTCTTTTTAAAATCCCCGATATTACATCATTTATGTTCTGTAATATATGGTAGACATTATACTGCTTATGAGTAAGGTCCTAATTTATTTCATCACTATCTTTCCCATGATGTTAACAGTATTTGACAAATAGAAAGTGCTTAAAATATTTACAAATAAATTATTGATACATGTGGAAAAACTTAGAGTGATGATAGCAAAACATCTGAGTACCTGCAATGACTCAGAGATGTCAAAGAAATTCCATCACAAATATGTTTTCCTGTTCCGGTCCCCATTATTGGGTATGGGGTGAACACCTGCTGATTTCCATCTGGCAAATCTCCTGTGATGAATAAGGAGATTTCTTTATACGATTGAATGAGGGCTTAAGTTTTTCTACTCATAGCTAGAGGCATTTCACACAGAAAATAGAAGTTGGGGTTTGTAATAACTCAAAAATTATCACTGAAAGGAATTCATGTATCAAAACCCAAAATTTTTAAAAAATAAATCTACTATCTACCAAGACATTCTTGGGAAACATTACCATTTAGTCCTCAGAAATAATGAAAGTAAGTATTTCTCAACAAACGTTTACTGAACGTGGACAATAACCAAATATTTATTGTTATAGGCAAAGATCTGGGTATTTTGTAAACATCTCATTTAAGCATCCAGTAGTCTCCAAACTTCCCATGTGGGAACTAAACCCAGTGAGATTAACTGATTCAGTATTCACAGAGCTAGTTAATGGCTACAAGGGAATTTCCAAAATAACTATTTAGCTTGCTTTTAAATCAATCAGCAACCATTTCCTGGTATTCATTATAGTAATGCTATTAAGAAGTTCTATAAGTGGCTATTAAGAAAGCCTGTGAGTCAGCCGCTAAGCCCTCTGGCTATCTCTGGAATACAGTTTGCCTTCACGTGATAGGAAATGGTACCAGCTGCACCGCTATGGCATCATAAGGTAGCGCTATCAGCAACTCACTGGGGCCTGGAATCATCAGACCCTCTCAGTTTTGCTTTTTCTGTGCTCACTAGTTTTGAGTTTTTGTCTCGTACATGGGCCCTAACAAAAGTGCACAGCTTTATGGACTAGCAAGCCGAGGCCAGCTAGTGCTCTCTCCATAGCTGAGTGCATTTGCCGCAGTGCCTGTCTTAGCCTGGCTTTCTGCAGAAGCTGAGCCTCAGGCAAGGATTTGACATCAAGTAATTTATTCAGGAGGTGATTTAGGAGGGGATCCTTGTAATGGAGAAGGGAAGCAGGACAGGAAGGAAAGCCCATGGCAGGGTGCGTTAATGAGTATGTTACTGTGGGGGGTCTCTCTGGGGGGCTGAGCAAAGCAATCCTCAGTTATAGGCAAGCTGGGAGGCTGGGAAGCCTGGGGATCAATCCTTCATTGGTTGAGCGCTGCTCCCTGGTGCACTAATATGCAGGCGCTTCCACCCTGCCTGGTGCTCCGCTTCAGCCTGCTCATGTGGCCAGGAAAAGATGCCAGGCAGAAAAGCACAGGTGCTTGAGGGAGGAAGCCAGCAGGTCACTGGGGGCAGGACCACTGGGGATGAAGGACAGTAGACAGAGTCCAGATATTTTTAGCTCATAGGAAACTTGTTTTCATATTTCATCAGGCTGTCTGAATTCAAGTTTAGTTTCTGAAACTTATTAGCTATGCAAATTTGAGCAGAATAATTATTTTCTTAGTTGTCTGGTTATGTAGAAATAACCAATAGCACTAAACTGATAAGGTTGTTGGAGGATTAGATTAGATAAAAATCCTCATTTATCATTTAGGATGGCACCTGACACACAGTAAGTGGTTACTAGATGTCAAATAATGCTAGTATTAGCATTATTATCCCATTTATTTTCACAAAAACTATCATAACATTGAAATTTTCCATTACAAGGTGCACATTTATTTTGCACAGGGTAGAGCATATTTTCTCAACTAATTATAGTCTTTTCCAAATCAGATATAGCCATACAATTGTGCAGCAAATGAATAAAAACAAAATTAAATTTGATTCATGTGTTTTTGCTTAATTATATAAGAACAGCATATTTTTTCATGATTGGTATAAAAAGTTAACCATTAATGTGTCATTAAAATTCCCCGACATGATGAGAAATCTCTGTGCATCAGTGGCTCATCCACTTCCCCATGTAAAATCTTTAAGAAAAAATAAATACTGTAAATTAATTACAACATTAAGACTGTTTCTGTTCTTTGAAATAATTCATAAATGTTTCATATTCGGTGGCAAATTTCAAGTGATTTATCATGATGGCTGTGAATCAGGGGTGTTTAAACGACTTGAAGATTAAACAAATCCCTTCAACCTCAACTACTTTACTTATTTATGCTCTGACTGTTTTTGACTCTATTAGGGAAGTTATAACCAGAAACACATATATCAAAAGATTAATAAAATAATAATTGAGATAGAAATAAAAGGCTCAGAAAGAAAAAGCATAGAACTATCAAGGAAATTAATGCATGTATGAAAAATTATCAGATGGGGTATAGCGTCATGGCAGCAAATGCAACACTAAAATAAAATAATACAAAACAAAATGAGTTACTACTTCTCCTTATTAGAGGTCTTAAGCACCTTAAAAATGCTATTTTTTTCTTAAAACCAATTCAGAAATTAGTTTCTTTGGCAATGTCTTTAAGTGGAATCACATTACATGTCCCATTAAGACGTGTGTGAATCTGTGACGCCAAATCCTGGTGAGGTATGTGAGAAGTTCTCACCACTGGGTCATTTTCACCAGCCACAGGCATGCCCTATACTTCCCATCACTGTCCTGGAACTGTCCTCGAAATCACCATGCTCTGTGCTCTGAGCAGCCACACGAAGCACCTTCCTCCTTATGCACCCTCTTGACTTCATTCAACACTCTTGCTGATTTTGTTATTCCTGAAAACCTCTCCTCTCTTGGTTTCATTCTTTTCTGATTTTCTTTAACTTCTCAGCCTTTCTTTCCTTGTCCCCTTTGCTTTTTGGTCCCTTCTCTAGCTGCCCTCTAGATGCACCCTCATCCCTTCCTGGTATCCTGTAGATTCAAATACCTTTTCTCTTCTAACTTCCACTTGGACGCAGCAAGTCTAGGTATCTTTGTGGTACTTCGTGATCCTACATGCAGCCTGAGTATCTCAACCATCAGATTTCCAAACCAAAACAGTCTCAAATCTATTTTCCCTACCTAGATAATAAAACCAACAAAAATAGCTATTTAATCTAGAAACCAGTGCGTCAGACTTTGTTGCTAACATTTCCCTACCTCCTATATGCAGCCCATCTCCACATCTTGTCAAACTGACCTCCAAAATACATCTTGAATCTGTGTTTGATGTTTTCTCCAGCCGGACTGGGGTTATGGGTTTGAGGGAAGAAGGCCACAGAAGTACGCTTATCGTCACGTAGTGTCCTGGAGGCGATCAACATGACTCATCACTGGTCATGTTAACCTTGATCCCTTGGTTAAGGTGACATCTGCCAGCTTTCCCCACAGTAAAGTTATTATTTTTTTCTCTTCTCATGCTTCATTCTATGGATACAGTCCAGTCCACACTCAAAGGAAAATTACACTTCATGTCCTAGAAAGAGGAGTATCCAGGCATTTTATTTGGCATTCACGGTTAGAAAGATTAAAACACCCTTTCTTATTCCATTTAGACTAAAAGTTTAGAGTCACCTCTTTGCCTATTCATGGCCCTGTTTATTTTCTGTCTCCCTTACTAGTGTACATGCTCCATGAGGACAGAGAGTGCCTTGCTTGCTTGCCACAGAAACACGGGTCTTTACCCAGTGCTTGGTGCATAGCTAGCACTGAGTAAATATTTCTTCAAAATGAATCAGTGAAGGATTGGATGATAAACATACTGAAAATATTTAAATATGTTTACAACATATTTAGTTTTTACAATTGATAAATTAATTGCCTTACATCCTTTCAGAAAAAAGTTTTTGTTACTGTTGACGATAGCATTGAGTGCTGCTGGAGAATCCCTTTTTATTATAGTTTCACATGTATTTCATTAGGTTGGTTAATTGGCTAGTGTGACATTTTTAATATCTCTCCTGTGAAAGTGCTGAGCTGTGTAGACAGCAGATCAAGGAATGGATTTGCACGTACCCTTGAGATATGGCAGCAAAGTATTTAAGCACACTAATTAGAGATTCTCCAACAGTTGTACATTCCCAATTTCTCCAAAAACAGCTATAGAAGCATTGTCCTTATGAAGAACTTCCAGGTCCTTGGAGCTTGGGTAACTGTTGTAAAATTATACTGCAAATATTTTAACATTTGTCAGGAGAAAAAAGTGATGAGTGGAAATACCTTTCTCCAAATGGATTTCAATATGTGCAAGTTGGGGAGAGGCCAGCCTTGTGTAAACACCTCGAGCTTTTATAGAAACTAAAAAGAAAAATAATTTAAAAGGGGAGGATCAGCTATCAATAGCTTCCTTTGATATGAGAATCTATAAGATTCCATTGCGAAAGTCTTGTTTAATCTTAACTTTACCCTTGTTAATATTCAGAATAAAATCTATATTTAGTTCTATGTAAAAAAATTAATACACAAATAATTTAATTAATTATAAAATTCAAAATATGGTCATATGAAAACTCGCAGCCACCAGAACTTTTTGCCCATCTCTGATTTCTGTGCGTGTTGCACTATTTCTTTCCTCTTAAATATCGACCATTTAGGTCACTTAACTCATAGGCAAAGGGGAGGGAAAGAAGTAAGGCCTCTGGAAACGGGAAGAATGTTCCCTCCTCCTTCCCACTTTTACGCTGCGGTCTCCTTTACCAGAGCTTGGAGCTCAAGAAGCTGCTCTTTCCTTCCTTGAGGGAAGTGCTGAGAGTCCCTGCAGAGAACGCACAGGTGTGCCTGAGGGGCCTGCTCTCACTGCCACAGCTCTCCAGCTCCTAACGGGCTCGGCAGGTTTAAGGTCATCTAAAACCACTTCACGAGCTCTGGCTCTCATGCTTGATGTCCTCTCATTTTGCTGTGACAATGCAGTAGTGACCAGAGGCCTGGGTAGAATCTATATGGTTCTCATGGAGGAAAAGAAAAAGTTTAGCAAAAATATATATCCCTCCTCTGATACACAAGGCTACAGTCTGTCCAACCCGACTGCCTTTCTCATAAGCTTTCGGACTGGGGTTAGCTCTAGGTTAAATTGTGATGGCGATTTGGTGAAAACCCAGTCTGACACACCTGAATTCTTCTGACATACTTGGAATTAAGGGCTGGCACTACACCTACTACGTACTTAACCTCAGGCTGTGTCATAACCCACTCAACCTAAGCAATGAGGCAAGCTAAGCCCCAACCTGGCTAGAAAACACATTCATTCAACCGATCTACCAGTTCAGTGTACTGAAGTCCAACCTTGTGCCCATTAGTGTTGGAAAGGCCAGGGCAGGCCAGTTTGTTTTGTGAACAAAACAAACTTAAATTCCTGCCCTTGAGCAGTCTACATTCTGTGAGTGAAATGGGCCATAAAAGACAAAGTACAGGAAACAGAATGTTAAGTACAGCTGAGCACCGACGAGTGAACGGAGACTGAGCAGTGGCAGACGGGGCAGGGTGGTGCCATTCACATAAGACAGTCGGGAATTTCTCCCTGGGAAGGTGGCGTTAAGGACCGAAGGGCCTGAGACAGTGTGCTGGCAGATACGGAAGCCAGGGAGCCTTGCCTTGGAGGTGGGAACCGCATTCTTGACGGATGGGTACAGGAGGGTGATTCGCTCCAGGGTTGCTGGGAGGCCTTACTAGAGCCAAGTTACCAGTGCTCTGCAGCAGAAGATGAGGTTGATGATGTAACAAACATAAGGGCATTTACTGCATGCATTTTTGTGCTTATTCTCTGTGAAATGGGAAGCCACTGAAGAATTTAAAGAGAGGTGTGACCTGACTACCTGACTTGACAAGTTTCAATGTAGTAGTCACTCTGATTGCTCTTTGATAATAAAATCCAAGGGGCAGGGGAGAGGTAGGAAGACGAGAAAAGAAACTGCCATCCAACTGCTGGGTGGTAGCAGAGAGCTGTAGAGCAGTGGCCAGATTCTGGATGTATGTGGAAGTTAAACCAATGGGACTTGCTAGTTTATATTTGTTACGGTGTGTACAAGCAAGGCTAGATTCAAGGACGACTGAGTTTTGGGGCCTGATCATGTGAAGAGGAAAATTTTCATTTTCTGTGAATAAAGGGATACATGAGGAGACGATATTGCAGATGCCACGTGGTGAATAGCATGCTTTGGACATGCCAAGTTCAAAAGACTGCAGCCCCCTCAGCCGATAATGGGAAGGAAGACAGGCTTTGTTGGGAATCAGTGTGATTGGGTCCACAAGTGGAAGACATGATAATGTTCAAAAGAAGGTTGAAAGTTTTGACTTAATTCAGTCTATTGTTCATTCAATTGTGTATTCAGTTCCATTCTTGTACATCTTTTCTCCATTCTTAGATACATTAGATGTATTTCTTATAAAACATTTATTTTTGTTATTTTAGAAATCTACAACTTTTATAAATTTACATTTATTATGATTATTTATTTTCTAATGAAAACCTTTAAAGCTATACATTTTCCTCAAAGCACTGCTTTGATATTCTTTGCTTTCATTATCATTCAGTTAGAAATACTTTCTAATTTCCCTTGCAGTTTCTTCTTTGACCTATAATCTGTCTCCTGATCATTAAATCACTGTCTCTCCTCAGGATGCACAAAGCTACAAGTAATGTTGTCTCAGCCTAATAATGGGGAAAATCTGGGTAAGAAACAAAATCATATTTCCTGAGCCCATTTGAGGACTGAGATGCTGAGATTGCATAGCAACCAAGCGAATTGATTACTTAGGAGGGGCAAGGCTCTCCAAGGAGAGGTAAAAAGTAAACATTACCTTCAGAGGTACAGTGATAAAACTGACAGATTATTTCTTAACAGCAAAAATAAATACATGAATAAAAAAAAAGAAAAGAAAAGAAAAAGAAAACTGTCAATCCAGAATTCTAGAGCCCATGAAACACTCTTCTAAATTGAATATGTAATATAAACAATAGGTAAACCAAAAACAGAATTTATTGCCAGCAGGCCTGTCTTAAAAGGAATATACGAGAGAGAATTTGATATGAAGTAGAATGACCTTAGAGGGGTGATGCAGAAATACTTGAAAGAAAGGAGAGCAACAAAGTGTGTAAAAATCAGTCAAATTTTTGAGGTTTTGTTGCATAGAATTAAAAATGCAAGCAACAATTCTGGAAAAAGTAGGAAAAGAGTAAGTAGGATTTAAGTTTTCTAAGATTTCAGCTTTATTGAAAAAATGATAAAACCAAAAATTTATATTTGATCATGATGAGCCAAAGGTGAAATTTGTGGTCTCCAGGCAATAATAAAATAAAAGAGAAATAATATATAAATAACAAGTTAATAGATTAAAAAGTAAAATAATAAATAGATATTTTACCATTCCAAAAGAAAGCAGAAACACAGAGAAAACAGATCATAACACAATTGATTCAAACAGAATACAAAAAGATGATGAATATAATAAGCCCAGTGATAGCAGATTTTACATTAAATGTGAATAGAATAAATATTCCAATTAAAAGATGAATATTACCCAGCTACATTTTTAAAGAAATTGACTATACACTACTAGAGACATGGTTTATGAACATGGAAAGTTCAAAAATAAAAGATTGAGGAAAATATATTAAAAAGTGTGCTAACCAAAAAAAAAAAAAAAAAAAAAAAAAAGCTGTGGTGGCCATGCCCACATTATATTACTGGATATAATTAATAGTATTGACCTCATAGAAACATTGTGAGGATTAATTTCTGTGATACAAAGAAAACACTTTGTATTAAAGGATGTCATCTGACAACCAATAAAATCTCAAGGAGTCTTATTTATTGTTACACACTATAGTCTTTGACATTACCTGGAGATATAGGTTAAATTACATCATTTAAAGTACTAAATGCATCAACTTATTGCATTTCAAATAGAGTATTTACATTTTAGTAGAAATAATAAGAAGCAATGAATAAAATAAAAATAATGTAACTAAATATGTAAATGCTTTCAAAATGCAGAAAATACGCATTGGAATTAAAAAGTTCCAAATCAAAATTATAAATTGGTTAAGCTCCTCTATTCTAAGCTAACGACTCTCTAATGTTATTTTTAAAAATACTGTTAAGTGATATGTTCAAAAATCCTGTGCAAATAAGGAGGATTTTCTGATGATCACCCTGGGAGTTTTCTCTGTATTGCCAGGCAGTGAGCAGTTGGCCCTAAGAGCTTCCTGAAGGCCCTCCGAGGCCAGGTGACCAGCGTTCTTGGTAATTCTCTAAATGGTGGGCACATGAGCTTATGCCATCTGGTGTCAAAATACGTTTAGGAAGCCCCTCCTTATGTGTCTGCCTCAAGCAAGCTCTCCACACAGCTCACTCCAAGCTGTGCTCCTACGTGCAAATCCTGCCAAGTGTACATTCCAACCCGTAAAAAAAATGTCTGAGGCTTTCACTCAACCTTTCCACAGCACACACCTATACAAACTGTATGTACCAGGTGAAAATAAAATAAACACCAAAGATGTTAAAAAGGACAAAAGCAAATAGAAAAAATAATGAAAGAACTCATGGCTGGTAATACTAATACTGACGAGCATAAATTTTAAGGCTAAAAGCGTTCATCAGAAAAAAAGTTGTTTGATATGAATAAAATATGTACTCAAGAGTAAAACCAAAACAAGAATTAAACTTCAACACATTGGGATTTTTCCCTTTGTTCAGCTTTATTGAGATATAATTGACAAAAAAATAATATTCAAGGTGTACAGCATAATGTTTAGATATACATGTGCAGTCATCCCTCAGCATCTGTGGGAGATTGGTCCCAGGGCCCCTACAGATGGCTAAATCCACAGATGCTCAAGTCCTTTATAGAAAAGGGAGTAGTATTTGCTTATAACCAATGCACAGCCTCCTGTATACTTTAAATCATTCCCTATGTATAATACCTAATACAATGTAAATGCTATGTAAATAGTTGTTATACTACTGGATTGTTTAGGGAATAATGACAAGAAGAAAAGTCTGTACATGTTCAGAACAGACACAATTTTTCCAATATTTTTGATTTACAGTTGGTTGACTCCATGGTTGGAGAACCCACGGACACAGAGGACCAACATTGTACATTGTAAATAGGCAATCAGTCAGGAGTGAACAGGAAGCTTGATTTTCTACAAACAGGTTGTTTATGACAGAGAGGCATGTCTCAGAGCAAAGTACACTCATTGTCTCCGGCTCCCATCTTGTGGACTAGATATTTACCATGCCTTGCATTTGA